>OX401422.1:2397046-2412594 GCA_947846245.1 Cerastoderma edule
AGTGCGCATTTCGAGAAACAAACGACGCCCAGACTCCAATCATTTCGACAAAACCAACAACATAAAAAAGGTAAAAAGATTGACGGTTCAGACAGTGACATAATGACGTTTTTACAGAACATGAAAACCGAACTAAAGGAGGATATTTCGTCGATACACAGTAAGATCGACAATATATGTACTTCTGTGAATAACCTACAACAAGAACAAGAAGCCCTGAGGAGGGAAAATGCCGAAATGAGAGAAAATCTTGACCATCTACACTCTAAGATCGACATTCTTGAAGGCCACTCAAGACGAAATTACCTAAGGTTTAGTGGGATCGAAGGTAAATCGGATGAACCATGGAGCCAAACAGAAGAAAGGGTGAGATCCTTCATCTCTAACGAAATGAATTTGCCTGGCCTTGAAAATGTTGAAATCGAGAGAGCCCACAGAGTACGATCTAACAATCCGGACAAGTGCCAAATTGTAGTTAAATTCTCCAAGTTCAAAGACCGAGACCAAATTCTTAAATCGGCTAGACAGCGCCTTAGAAATACACCCCACTATGTACAGGAAGATTTCACAGAACGTGTTAAAATATGCAGACGAGAACTTGGTAAACGACTGGTTGAGGCTAGAAAGAAGGGTTTATACGCATCCATGCAATTCGACAAGTTAGTGATTGAAAACGAGATCTTTAGATATGACAGTATAAACAAAGAAATATACAGTGCCGGTTTCGCTAGAGTAAGCAATAGTAATCGTGGTAGAAACCATTATCATGAAAATCGCCACCGCCCAACGCTTAGGACCGACAAACGCACAGGGAACCAACAATCGATGCAGGTAAATGACAACATCCCATTAGGAGGTACCGATTACGAGCAATCGAGCGGAGCCTGTGGGTCAGACTAGCGGTGTGGTCGAGGCCTACGTGATGACAGCGCCTGTAAAAACATTACGTTTAACATTCTATCATGGAATATTGCTGGTTTATTGAAATATAACAATGATACATTATTAAAAAACTATTTATTTAAACATGACATAATAGGGTTATTGGAAACATGGAGCCATTTTAAGGGCCAATTTGACACTTTTCTGCATGGGTATAAACATTTTGACAGTGTTAGATCTAAAAGCAACTCCTGTTTTAGAAACAGTGGAGGAGTAAGTGTTTTTGTTAAAGAGCAGTTAATATTATCTGGTATTGTTAAACAATTATTTTATGTTGACTTTACAGATTGTATAATACTGTATGTTGCTAGTAGTTTGTATGATATGAATAATGATATTATTCTGTATGTAACTTATATTTCACCTGAAGGATCGCCAATTTACAGGGGGAAAGACGAACCAAACGGCATATTGTTGCTCGAGAATAATTTATCGACTTTGCGTAATGACTATCCGGAATGTATATTTTATATAGCAGGTGATTTAAACGCAAGGACAAGTGATTTGTTTGATTATATACCAAACGACTCACTTGACTTTGTGTTTAACACCACAACCGACTATATTGCGGATGACTTTTATTTACCACGCAATTCACGTGATAACATTCTTAACTCGTTTGGTAAAACACTAGTTGATCTTTGCTGTACTTATAGTGTACATATTGTAAATGGACGTTTATCTGAGGACAAGGCGGGTCATTTTACTTGTTTTTCCAATGACGGCCGTAGTTTGGTTGATTATCACATTGTTTCATCAGAGTTATTTCCCTTCATCTCATATTTTAATGTTGAAGAGAAAGACAACTCGGACCATTTTCCTATTTTAGCAACTTTGAACTTTAACTTAAAAGCGCATTATGATGATTCTGTTTTATCACAAAATGATTGCCCTCTTGATGTGTCCGAACATTTTAAATGGAAGCAAATAATAGCAAGAAGGATGTGTTTACCTTCAATTTCAACAATAAGCTGGAGTTAATGTATAATGAAGTTGTTTCTTGTATTAACAGTGACGTGAATAATGCAGTTAACCTTATTTTGAATATATATAAATCATCATCATTAAATATGAAGATTAAACATAGTAATTGTGCAAATAGATGCTTAGATTTTGTACAGCCAGAGTGGTGGGACTCACATTGTGAGACTGTTAAACATACTAAGTATTTAAAACTTAGACGTTGTCGTAGTACAAACAACACTTCCGATTTCATTGATTATAAAATTTGCAGGAATGAATTCAAGGCGATTTGCCGTAAGAAGAAGAATCTCTATCAGGCTAAAAAGAGGCTTTCTCTAGTTGAGGCAAGACTTAATCCAAAATTGTTCTGGTTTATTCTTAAAGGTTCATCTCGATTAAATTCAATCCTATATACTCCTAACACTATAACAGCGAGAACATGGCTAACTTACTTTGAATCCTTATTATGTAATATGGGAGAAAGTTCAATATTAAACATAAGGGATGATCCTTCGTTTTTTAATGAAGACATGGACTCATTGCTTAATAATGAGATATTATTAGATGAGGTCCAAAAAGGTATAAATAAATTAAAGGTAGGAAAAGCACATGGGAAGGATGGTATTGGTGCAGAATTCTATAAGTCTACCATATATGAAAGCAGCCCTCTTCTCGTGTTGTTATTTAATAAGATTCTTAATACAGGGGTATTCCCAGATTCATGGTGTGATTCTGTTATAATACCAATATTTAAATCTGGTTCAAAAGCAGACCCAAATAATTATAGAGGGATTTCCTTATTAAATGTGTTATATAAAATATTTTCGTCCATTATAAATGATCGTCTTACACGTTGGTCAGTAGAATTTAATATTTTAGATGAGTGCCAATCTGGTTTTAGAGCAGGTTATTCAGCGATTGACAATTCTTTTTGTTTACAAAGTATGATACAAAAATATTTATCACGTAAAGGAGGGCGATTTTATGTTTTATATGTTGATTTTCAAAAAGCCTTTGACACACTTAACCATACTAAACTGTTTACATGTCTTAACAAAAAAGGGATACAGGGTAATTTATTTCGCATCCTAGTATCAATGTATGCTAATATCCGAGCACATGTCAAAGTTGATTCGAAATTGACTCCATCCATACTTTGTAATACTGGTTTGAAACAAGGGGATTTAAGTTCACCTATAATTTTTAAAATATACATAAACGAATTAAGTAAAATTATTAGAGAAACGTGTAGAGGTGGTATTTTTATTACACCTGACATTCCAAATATTTTCTGTCTAATGTTTGCAGACGACGTAGCTAACTGTGCTGATTCTGTTATAAATCTTCAGTTGCAACTTAACACTATTGATTCATTTTGTAAAGAAACGGGTATGATCGTTAATCTTAAGAAATCAGAAATCATTGTTTTTTAGAAATGGGGGTCCACTTCGACATAATGAAAAATGGACATATAGGAAAAACAGAATCAGAGTAACTTCCACTTATAAATTTATGGGTCTTATCTTTACACCGAAATTGTCATGGTTCTCCGCTACAAAGAAACTTGCAAATCAAGCACGAAAATCAGTGTATCAAATTAAACAATTTCAAAGTCATTTTGGGAAGTTTATGCATAATGACTACTTTAAGATTTTCGATTCCCTGGTCACTCCTATCTTAACATATGGTGCTGAACTTTGGGGTTTTGAATGTAATAAACATATAGAACAGGTCCATTCTAAATTTTGTAAAGATTCTTTAGGTGTTAATACCTTTGTCAACGACTCAATGGCTTTAGGTGAATGCGGAAGATTCCCTATCGCAGTAAATTACCATATGAAATTTGTAAGATATTGGGTAAGACTTATTGAAATGGAAAACCATAGATACCCAAACAATGTTATTTAATGCTTAAAACACAAGATTCAGTTGGTAGAAATAATTGGGTCACAAAAGTACGAGAATTTCTTTTTTCACAGGGTTTTGGTTTTATTTGGATTTCACAAGAAATAGGGGACTCAAACCAATTTTGTAAACCTTTTAAACAGAGATTAACGGACTGTTCTTTACAAACGTGGCATAGTGACATAAGTAACTCAACAAGATGTGACTTTTATAGAAATTTTAAGTCACTTTTGAATGTAGAACGATATATTAATTCTGACATCAAACCTTATTATAAACGTGCCTTAGCTCGTTTTAGATGCTCAAGTCATAAGCTTAACATTGAAATTGGTAGACATTTTAACGCTGATAGAAATGACAGGGTTTGTCTATTCTGTTTTCTCAACAAAGATATTTTGATTCTTGAGGACGAATACCATGCATTTTTATATGTGAAAAGTTTGGAGACATTAGACATATCTATTTATATAATTGGTATAAAGCTTGTCCAAACTTAGATAATTTTTACAATCTTTTTAAATGTAATGACGAAATAACATTGAAAAACCTAGCTTTCTTTGTATCAAAATTACTAGAGCACATTTCTACTTGATTTCCTTTTATCCTTAAAACATATGAGCAAATAATATATTGATGATAGTGTAGGGCATATCTGATTTTGATTTGTATTTTGTAATATGTATATGTATTGTGGGCCGGAGGCCTTTTTACTGAAATAAAATTGTAAAAAAAAATGTGGTAAATTCGTCCATATGATCATACGAGAGATTCAACATGAATCCATTACTTTGTTTCTAGAATAGTTTTAATAACAAGATTGGTATAAACTTGTAGGTAACATTCAGGTATCTACAGTTAGAAACAAACATGTAGTTAAAATACCAGGTATATACACTGTAATATAAACTTGTAAGTAACATACTGGTTTCTACATTTTGATACGAACATGTAGTTAATATACCAGTTATTTAACGTTTAATAGAAACCTGTATGTAACATACAGGTTTCTACATTTTGATACGAACATGTAGTTAATATACCAGTTATTTAACGTTTAATAGAAACCTGTATGTAACATACAGGTTTCTACATTTTGATACGAACATGTAGTTAATATACCAGTTATTTAACGTTTAATAGAAACCTGTATGTAACATACAGGTTTCTACATTTTGATACGAACATGTAGTTAATATACCAGTTATTTAACGTAACCTGTATAACATACAGGTTTCTACATTTTGTACGAACATGTAGTTAATATACCAGTTATCTAACGTTAAATATAAGTTTGTAGGTAACATACTGGTGTCTACATTTTGATACAAACATGTAGTTAATATACCAGTTATGTAACGTTTAATAGAAATCTGTATGTAACATACAGGTTTCTACATTTTGATACGAACATTTAGGGAATATACCTGTTATTTAAAGTTTAATATAAATTTGTAGGTAACATACTGGTTTCTACATTTTGATACGAACATGTAGGTATTGTTCAAGTTATCTAAAGTTAAATATAAGTTTGTATGTAACATACTGGTTTCTACATTTTGATACGAACATGTAGGTAATAAACCAGTTATTTAAAGTTTAATATAGATTGTAGGTAACATACAGGTTTCTACATTTTGATACGAACATGTAGGTATTATACCTGTTATTTAAAGTTTAATATAAGTTTGTATGTAACTAACTGGTTTGTACATTTTGATACGAACATGTAGGTAATAAACCAGTTATTTAAAGTTTAATATAAATTGTAGGTAACATACAGGTTTCTACATTTTGATACGAACATGTAGGTATTATACCTGTTCTTTAAAGTTTAATATAAGTTTGTATGTAACTTACTGGTTTGTACATTTTGATACGAACATGTAGTTAATATACCAGATATTTAAAATTAAATATCAGTTTGTAGGTAACATACAGGTTGCAACATTTTGATACGAACATGTAGTTAATATACCAGTTATTTAAAGTTAAATATAAGTTTGTATGTAACATACAGGTTTCTACATTTTGATACAAACATGTAAGTAATATACCAGGTATTTACAATTTTAATATAAACTTAAAGGTAACATACTGGTTTCTACATTTTGATACGTAAATGACAAACAAAGGATACATCAGTTAATATAAACATGAAGCTGTCATACCACATACCTATAGTTTAGATGAAATACCCAGTCTCGATTGTTTGATTAAAATATGCAGATAAAATACCAAATTTCTATTGTTTGGTTCATACATGTCGATGAAATACCCAGTATTTATTGGGGGGGCTTGATATCCGTGAGAAATATATAGTAATGTTTACCACCTTTTAAAGTTGTATGGATAATATGACTATTCTTTGAAAATAATTGCATACAGTAAATTTCATACGAATAAAAACGTATATCCGACAACTATGCAAGTACCTCTTTGGTAACATATTATTATCTACCTTGGATGCGCAGATGAAGAGCGCAGATAAAACTACCGAGAACGTCCTTAAGATGAAATATCGTCTCTCGATTGTTTGATTAAAACATGCAAATAAAATACCAAGTTTCTATTGTTTGGTTTTAACATGTAGATGAAATACCCAGTATTTACTGTTTTGTTTAAACATTTAGATAAAATACCCTGCCTCGATTGTTTGATTAAAATATGCAGATAAGATACCAAGTTTCTATTGTTTGGTTTTAACATGTAAATGAAATACCCAGTATTCACTTTTTTTGTTTAAACATTTAGATGAAAAACCCTGTCTCGATTGTTTGATTAAAACATGCAGATAAAATACCAAATTTCTTTTGTTTGGTTAAAACATGAAGATAAAATACCCAGTATTTATTGTTTTGCTTATACATGAATATGAAGTACCCAGTATATATGGTTTGGTTTATACATGAATATGAAGTACCCAGTATATATGGTTTGGTTTATACATGAATATGAAGTACCCAGTATATATGGTTTGGTTTATACATGAATATGAAGTACCCAGTATATATTGTTTGGTTTATACATGAATATGAAGTACCCAGTATATATGGTTTGGTTTATACATGAATACGAAGTACCCAGTATATATGGTTTGGTTTATACATGAATACGAAGTACCCAGTATATATGGTTTGGTTTATACATGAATACGAAGTACCCAGTATATATTGTTTGGTTTATACATGAATACGAAGAACCCAGTATATATCGTTTGGTTAATTCATGTAGATGTCATACACAGTAACTTTTTTTGGTTTAGACATGAACATGAAATAGTCTCGAATAGTCTAGTATGGTTATAACATGTAGATAAAATACCAAGTATCGATAGTTCGGTTTACACATGTTGATGTAATACCCAGTTTATATAGTTTTGTTTATAAATGGACATTGCATACCCTGTATCGTAGATGATATTGATATCATCTTTTTAGAGAACTAATTATGCGATTGTGTCGTCTTTTCAGTTTTCTTTCCTGATCTAAAACTTCTCCATAAGTTGATTGGTCCAGCCAACATAATCTCCAAACAAGGCTGGGAGTTCTTTTACAGTGCCACTCTTTCCGCATTTGAGGATAGAAAGAAGTCTGGTTCGGTGAGTTTACATTTACATTAATATCTATGAAAGTAAACATGCAAACCTGATTTCCTCTATTAAACAAAAGTTAGTTTATATTTCGGAAAAAAACGAAGAAAAGAAAGTCTAAATTGCTTTAACACATCTCAAATCAGTGAACGCGTTTCTATCTACCTTCATGAACCAAAGCTAAATATTTCCGTTAAGAGACACATACCACATCCCAACTTGCAGGTCATATTGCAACTTTTAACTTAAAAACCAGACATCAACTCGCAAATCATGTTGCAACCTTTGACTTAAAAAACACAACTCAACTCGCAAATCACGTTGCAACCTTAAACTACATACCCAACATCTCAACTCGCACATCATGTTGCCACCTTTATCTACACAACCAACATCTCAACGAACAATTTACGTTGTCACCTTTAGTAACACACACAACATCTCAACGAACAAATCGCGTTGTCACCTTTAACTACACACACTACATCTCAACAAACAAATCACGTTGTCACCTTTATCTACACACACAACATCTCAACGAACAAATCACGGTGTCACCTTTATCTACACACACAACATCTCAACGAACAAATCACGTTGCCACTTTTAACAACATACACAACATCTCAACGCACAAATTACGTTGCCACCTTTATCTTCACTCACAACATCTCAACGCACAGATCATGTTGCCACCTTTAACTACACATACCCAACATCTCAACGTACAGATCATGTTGCCACCTTTAACTACACATACCCAACATCTCAACGTACAGATCATGTTGCCACGTTTAGCTACACATACAACATCTCAACGCACAAATCATGTTGCCACCTTTAACTACACATACAACATCTCAACTCACAAATCATGTTGCCACGTTTAACTGCACATACAATATCTCAACGCACAAATCATGTTGCCACCTTTAACTACACATACAACATCTCAACGCACAAATCATGTTGCCACCTTTAACTACACATACAACATCTCAACGCACAAATCATGTTGCCACCTTTAACTACACATACAACATCTCAACTCAGAAATCATCTTGCCACCTTTAACTACACATACAATATCTCAACGCACAAATCATGTTGCCACCTTTAACTACACATACAACATCTCAACGCACAAATCATGTTGCCACCTTTAACTACATGCACAACATTTCACATATTAGATTGAGAGATTCTGCATGGTCAACTGTTAGCGGGCGATCACCTTTTACATATTGTACAGCCAATTCTGGAATTCCTGGTGACTTAGTGGTTACGTTGGTGGTTTTATATAGCACATCAAACTCTCAGACCGAGGGGGTCTTGCTTGCTCCGGTTTTATATAGCACATCAAACTCTCAGACCGAGGAGTCTTGCTTGCTCCGGTTTTATATAGCACATCAATCTCTCAGACCGAGGGGTCTTGCTTGCTCCGGTTTTATATAGCACATCAATCTCTCAGACCGAGGGGTCTTGCTTTTGCGGTTTTATATAGCACATCAATCTCTCAGACCGAGGGGTCTTGCTTGCTCCGGTTTTATATAGCACATCAATCTCTCAGACCGAGGGGTCTTGCTTGCTCCGGTTTTATATAGCACATGAAACTCTCAGACCGAGGGGTCTTGCTTGCTCCGGTTTTATATAGCACATCAAAATCTCAGACCGAGGAGTCTTGCTTGCTCCGGTTTTATATAGCACATCAAACTCTCAGACCGAGGGGCCTTGCTTGCTCCGGTTTTATATAGCACATCAAACTCTCAGACCGAGGAGTCTTGCTTGCTCCGGTTTTATATAGCAAATCAAACTCTCAGACCGAGGGGTCTTGCTTGCTCCGGTTTTATATGGCACATCAATCTCTCAGACCGAGGGGCCTTGCTAGCTCCAGTTTTATATAGCACATCAATCTCTCAGACCGAGAGGTCTTGCTTGCTCCGGTTTTATATAGCACATCAATCTCTCAGACCGAGGGGTCTTGCTTGCTCCGGTTTTATATAGCACATTTCACTCTCAGACCGAGGGGTCTTGCTTGCTCCGGTTTTATATAGCACATCAAAATCTCAGACCGAGGAGTCTTGCTTGCTCCGGTTTTATATAGCACATCAAACTCTCAGACCGAGGGGCCTTGCTTGCTCCGGTTTTATATAGCACATCAAACTCTCAGACCGAGGAGTCTTGCTTGCTCCGGTTTTATATAGCACATCAAACTCTCAGAACGAGGGGTCTTGCTTGCTCCGGTTTTATATAGCACATCAAACTCTCAGACCGAGGGGTCTTGCTTGCTCCGGTTTTATATAGCACATCAATCTCTCAGAACGAAGAGTCTTGCTTGGTCCGGTTTTATATAGCACATCAATCTCTCAGACCGAGGGGTCTTGCTTGCTCCGGCTTTATATAGCACATCAAACTCTCAGACCGAGGGGTCTTGCTTGCTCCGGTTTTATATAGCACATCAAACTCTCAGACCGAGGAGTCTTGCTTGCTCTGGTTTTATATAGCACATCAAACTCTCAGACCGAAGGGTCTTGCTTGCTCCGGTTTTATAAAGCACATCAAAATCTCAGACCGAGGAGTCTTGCTTGCTCCAGTTTTATATAGCACATCAAAATCTCAGACCGAGGGGTCTTGCTTGCTCCGGTTTTATATAGCACATCAATCTCTCAGAACGAAGAGTCTTGCTTGGTCCGGTTTTATATAGCACATCAATCTCTCAGACCGAGGGGTCTTGCTTGCTCCGGTTTAATATAGCACATCAAACTCTCAGACCGAGGAGTCTTGCTTGCTCCGGTTTTATAAAGCACATCAAACTCTCAGACCGAGGGGTCTTGCTTGCTCCGGTTTTATATAGCACATCAACCTATCAGACCGATGGGTCTTGCTTGCTCCGGTTTTATATAGCACATCAATCTCTCAGACCGAGGGGTCTTGCTTGCTCCGGCTTTATATAGCACATCAAACTATCAGACCGAGGGGTCTTGCTTGCTCCGGTTTTATATGGCACATCAAACTCTCAGACCGAGGGGTCTTGCTTGCTCCGGTTTTATATAGCACATCAATCTCTCAGACCGAAGAGTCTTGCTTGCTCCGGTTTTATATAGCACATCAATCTCTCAGACCGAGGGGTCTTGCTTGCTCCGGTTTAATATAGCACATCAAACTCTCAGACCGAGGAGTCTTGCTTGCTCCGGTTTTATATAGCACATCAAACTCTCAGACCGAGGGGCCTTGCTTGCTCCGGTTTTATATAGCACATCAAACTCTCAGACCGAGGGGTCTTGCTTGCTCCGGTTTTATATAGCACATCAAACTCTCAGACCGAGGAGTCTTGCTTGCTCTGGTTTTATATAGCACATCAAACTCTCAGACCGAAGGGTCTTGCTTGCTCCGGTTTTATAAAGCACATCAAAATCTCAGACCGAGGAGTCTTGCTTGCTCCAGTTTTATATAGCACATCAAAATCTCAGACCGAGGGGTCTTGCTTGCTCCGGTTTTATATAGCACATCAATCTCTCAGAACGAAGAGTCTTGCTTGGTCCGGTTTTATATAGCACATCAATCTCTCAGACCGAGGGGTCTTGCTTGCTCCGGCTTTATATAGCACATCAATCTCTCAGACCGAGGGGTCTTGCTTGCTCCGGCTTTATATAGCACATCAATCTCTCAGACCGAGGGGTCTTGCTTGCTCCGGTTTTATATAGCACATCAAACTATCAGACCGAGGGGTCTTGCTTGCTTCGGTTTTATATAGCACATCAATCTCTCAGACCGAGGGGTCTTGCTTGCTCCGGCTTTATATAGCACATCAAACTCTCAGACCGAGGGGTCTTGCTTGCTCCGGCTTTATATAGCACATCAAACTCTCAGACCGAGGGGTCTTGCTTGCTCCGGTTTTATATAGCACATCAAACTCTCAGACCGGGGGGTCTTGCTTGCTCCCAGTGTTTGAGGTGATGACTTTAACTCTAACGTGTTCATTGTTAAAACAATGACCATATCCAAACTTAGATATCTTTTGCAGACTTCTAATTGATTTTGAACCTCCATTGCTTTGCTTCTTTTTCCAGCCTTACTACATTATTCACATATAAATACTTTGATAGCTTTAGCCATTTATACATTGTGTTCACATAAGTGCCTGTTGTAAGACGATGTAAACAAATGCCGTTTCTCGATATATATTTCTAGTCCCATGTAGATTTGCTGCAGATTATGATCAACGCAAACAAGGAATCATCGCATTCAGACAATGCAGGCCAGTCAATGGACGACTACAAAAAGAAAGGTACAGCATTTAGAACCGTTCAACATATTAACCATTGTGTTTGTAGCTCGATTATTCGAAGAATAAGGAGAGCTATACTACTCACCCGGGCGTCGGCGTCGGCGTCGCTGTCGGCGTCACTTCTTGGTTAAGTTCCAACGTGCAAGTTTGTATCTCATTAACTACTGTATGTTATTGGTTGATACTTCACACCTGTGTTCAAGGTAATCTAAGGTCTCTGACCAAGTTTCATATCTCAAGTTTTAAATTTAAGTAAGTTATTTGGCTTTTTATAATTAGAAAAATATTGGTAAAGTTTTTTGCATGTACGTTTGTATCTCATGAACTGCTGTATGGAATGGGTTGATACTTCTCATATTTGTAACCCGAGGTCCCTGACCAAATTTCATATCTCTTGTTGTTTTGAATTAAAGCAATTTATGAGAACATTGTACTTAAAAAAAACTTGGATACATTTTTACATGCAAGTTTGTATCTCATGAACTATAGTATAGAATGGGTTGATAAATCACATATATTCAGTGTCATTATGTCAGGTCCCAGATCAAGTTTGATATGTCTCCCTTTGAATTCAAGCAAACTAAGCCGTCTTTTGTACTTAAAAAAATAGTAGTTAAAGATTTGGTCTTTGTTCGTTTCTCAACAGCTATAGTAAGGAATCATTGTTTGCACCCTCATATTTTAGAAACAAATAACATTTCGCTGACCTATACCCCTCTCCGACATTATTGAATAGTCGAGCATGCTGTTATGGACAGCTCTTTTTTTTTAAAGTATTAGTGTACAAGACTTATCAATTAACATAAATCTTCATAAGGAATCGTAGATGAAACCGCTATAATCAGTTAGAGTGACATAAGGTAACTTTTATACGTTTGGAAATTCTTAAAATTGAAATTACTTAACACCAGCGTGCCATCCACTGTAAAACATATTTGTATAACCTTTAAATACACTGTTAAAATATTTATAAAACCTTTAAATTCACTTTTAATACGTTTATACGTTGTTTACTACAGGTTTGTCGGATGAGGAAGTATTTATGAACGTTATTTACTACAGGTTTGTCGGATGAGGAGGTATTTATAACGTTGTTTACTACAGGTTTGTTGGATGAGGAAATGTTTATTAACGTTGTTTACTACAAGTTTGTTGGATGAGGAAATGTTTATTAACGTTGTTTACTACAGGTTTGTTTGATGAGGAAATGTTTATTAACGTTGTTTACTACAGGTTTGTTGGATGAGAAGATATTGGTTAACGTTGTTTACTACAGGTTTGTCGGATGAGGAGGTGTTTATAAACGTTGTTTACTACAGGTTTATCAGATGAGGAGGTTTTTATGAACGTTGTTTACTACAGGTTTGTCGGATGAGGAGGTGTTTATAAACGTTGTTTACTACAGTTTTGTCGGATGAGGAGGTATTTATAAACGTTGTTTACTACAGGTTTGTCGGATAAGGAGGTATTTATAAACGTTGTTTACTACAGTTTTGTCGGATAAGGAGGTTTTTATGAACGTTGTTTACTACAGGTTTATCAGATAAGGAGGTATTTATAAACGTTGTTTACTACAGGTTTATCAGTTAATTAAGGAGGTATTTATAAACGTTGTTTACTACAGGTTTGACGGATAAGGAGGTATTTATAAACGTTGTTTACTACAGGTTTGTCGAATAAGGAGGTATTGATAAACGTTTACTACAGGTTTGTCGGATAAGGAGGTATTTATAAACGTTGTTTACTACAGTTTTGTCGGATGAGGAGGTATTTATATACGTTGTTTACTACAGGTTTGTCGGATAAGGAGGTATTTATAAACGTTGTTTACTACAGGTTTGTCGGATGAGGAGGTATTTATAAACGTTGTTACTACAGGTTTGTCGATAAGAAGGTATTTATAACGTTGTTTACTACAGGTTTGTCGGATAAGGAGGTATTTATAAACGTTGTTTACTACAGGTTTGTCGGATAAGGAGGTATTTATAACGTTGTTTACTACAGGTTTGTCTGATGAGGAGGTATTGATAAACTCTCTGATATTCATGGTGGCTGGGTACGACACGACCGCCTCTACGCTTGCATGGCTCGTGTATGATCTGTCGGTCAACCAAGACGTTCAAACCAATCTTAGAGAGGAACTTGATAGAGAAATCGGACAAGTAAGATCCAATTCGGTTTATAGAACAGAGTGGTAGTGAGAGTATAGAGAAACACAAGGCAAAGGGGGAAGATGTCAATTACAGAAAAAGCGAGAATCAGACAATCTTGCACAGAGACAGAGACAGAGACAGAGACAGAGACAGACAGAATGAATTAGTTCGTATTTATGCATTTTTCCAGCAGTTTGCCTTTGTTTTCTTCGATCTTATATACGCCATGTTCTGGTGATAAATTTTCCCCAACCGCTGGTGATTGTTTGTTTCCATTTTGGCCGTGCCGTTCGCTCAAGAGACCCTGCAGAGAATTTCGACTCGATGGATGCGAATGACCTAAAATCATCACCCATCTACCGAGTGTTTGACGTAATGTAGTTATAAACCATGAGTTACCATATACCACCAGAACTGGAAAGTTGATGGTCGTAAAATAGTGTATCTAAAAAATAGGAAAACAAAAGTAATCTGCTGGAAAAAGCAAATATACCTGTGGCGCCGCCATCTTATTAGGACATTTTTCGTAAACATTGATCACGTCATCGCCCGTCTGGTCAGATCCTTGTCAGAACGTCCATGAGAGTAATTAAGTGTACATTCCACATCTTTTTAAATGCATTTCAGGAAGAACCCACGTATGACAGTGTTTTTAAGCTGAGATATCTAGATATGGTCGTCAGTGAAACTTTGAGGGTCCATCCTCCGGCAACAAGGTAAATAACAAACTGCTCTTAGAAAATTCTTACATCTTTCGGAAAACGCTCCATCTTAAGAGTTCTTATTGATTTTAAGTGACCAAGACTTTTTCATTTGTTTATGTTGATGACCATTTATTACAAAATAATAATTCTACTTGCAGACATGGCCGAGTTGCCAATAACGACACAGAAGTGTGCGGTGTAAAGATATCCAGTGAAGTTTTTCTCGCGTTTTATCCGCTGGCTCTTCACTTCATGGAGGAATATTGGGATTGTCCGAACGAGTATAGACCAGACAGGTAAGTGGCCAGCGGACAAGCACAGCGAAAAAATGTCAGGGAACTGTATTGCCTAGAAACGAAAACTTCACAGGCGGACTTCATAGACGGACTTCATAGACGGACGGACTTCATAGACGGACTTCATAGACGAACTACATAGACGGACGTCATTGACATACTTCATAGACGGACTTCATAGACGGATTTCATTGACGAACTTCATAGACGAACTTCCTAGACGGACTTGATAGACGGACTTCATAACGGAGTTCATAGACAGACTTCATAGACGGACTTCAATGGCGGACTTCATAGACGGACTTCATAGACGGACTTAATAGACCGGCTATATGCACGGACTTCAACGGCTGATTTCATAGACGGACTTCATAGACGGACTTCATCGGCTGACTTCATAGACGGACTTCATAAAAGAACTTCATAGAGGGACTTCATAGAGGGACTTCATAGACGGACTTCATAGACGGACTTCATAGATGGACTTCATAGACGGACTTCATAGACGGATTTCATTGACGAACTTCATAGACGAACTTCCTAGACGGACTTGATAGACGGACTTCATAACGGAGTTCATAGACAGACTTCATAGACGGACTTCAATGGCGGACTTCATAGACGGACGTCATTGACAGACTTCATAGACGGACTTCATAGACGGACTTCATAGACGGGCTATATGCACGGACTTCAACGGCTGATTTC
>OX401422.1:2415594-2451332 GCA_947846245.1 Cerastoderma edule
CTACCTCATCTACCGTTAAGTTTCTGATGTTATCCATGTCTAAGGTAATCTACCTCATCTACAGTTAAGTTGCTGGTGTTATCCATGTCTAAGGTAATCTACCTCATCTACAGTTAAGTTGCTGGTGTTATCCATGTCTAAGGTAATCTACCTCATCTACCGTTTAGTTGCTGGTGTTATCCATGTGTTAGGTGATTTGCCCCATCTACAGTTGAGTTGCTGGTGTTATCCATGTCTAAGGTAGTCTACCTCATCTACAGTTAAGTTGCTGATGTTATCCATGTCTTAGGTAACTACCTCATCTACAGTTAAGCTGCTGGTGTTATCCATGTGTAACGTGATTTACATCATCTACAGTTAAGTTGCTGATGTTATCCATGTCTAAGGTAATCTACCTCATCTACAGTTAAGCTACTGGTGTTATCCATGTGTAACGTGATTTACATCATCTACAGTTAAGCTGCTGGTGTTATCCATGTCTAGGATAATCTACCTCATCTACCGTTAAGTTGCTGGTGTTATCCATGTCTAAGGTTATCTACCTCATCTACTGTTAAGTTGCTGATGTTATCCATGTCTGAGGGGAACTACCTCATCTACCGTTAAGTTTCTGATGTTATCCATATCTAAGGTAATCTACCTCATCTACAGTTAAGTTGCTGGTGTTATCCATGTGTAAGGTGATCTACCTCATCAACCGTTAAGTTGCTGGTGTTATCCATGTCAAAGGGGAAGTATCTTATCTACAGTTAGGTTGCTGGTGTTATCCATGTCTAAGGAAATTTATCCCATCTACAGTTAAGTTGCTGATGTTATCCATGTCTAAGGGGAACTACCTCATCTACCGTTAAGTTTCTGATGTTATCCATGTCTAAGGTAATCTACCTCACTTACAGTTAAGTTGCTGGTGTTATCCATGTGTAAGGTGATCTACCTCATCTACCGTTAAGTTGCTGGTGTTATCCATGTCAAAGGGGAAGTATCTTATCTACAGTTAGGTTGCTGGTGTTATCCATGTCTAAGGAAATTTATCCCATCTACAGTTAAGTTGCTGATGTTATCCATGTCTAAGGGGAACTACCTCATCTACCGTTAAGTTTCTGATGTTATCCATGTCTAAGGTAATCTACCTCACTTACAGTTAAGTTGCTGGTGTTATCCATGTCTTAGGTGATTTACCTAATCTACCGTTAAGTTGCTAGTGTTACCCATGTTCAAGGTAATCTACCCCATCTACAGGTAAGTTGCTGATGTTATCCATGTGTAAGGTGATTTGCCCCATCTACAGTTGAGTTGCTAGTGTTATCCATGTCTAAGGTAGTCTACCTCATCTACAGTTAAGTTGCTGGTGTTATCCATGTGTAAGGTGATTTACATCATCTACAGTTAAGTTGCTGGTGTTATAAATGTCTAAGGTTATGTCCTCATCTACCGTTAAGTTGCTGGTGTTATCCATGTCAAAGGGGAAGTATCTTATCTACAGTTAGGTTGCTGGTGTTATCCATGTCTAAGAATATTTATCCCATCTACAGTTAAGTTGCTGATGTTATCCATGTCTCAGGTAATCTACCTCATCTACAGTTAAGTTACTGGTGTTATCCATGTTTTAGTAGAACTATCTTATATCCCTGAAAGTTGCTTGTGTCATCCATGTTTAAGGTTATCTACCTCATCGACAGTTGATGTGCTGGTGTTATCCATTTCTAAGCTAATATACCTCATATACCGTAAAGATGCTTGTGTTATCCATGTCTAAGGTTATCTACCTCATCCACAGTTAAGTTGCTGGTGTTATCAATGTCTAAGGTAATCTACCTCATCTACAGTTAAGTTCCTAGTGTTATCCATGACTAAGGTTATCTACCTCATCTACTGTTAAGTTGCTGTAGTTATCCATGTCTAAGGTTATCTACCTCATCTACCGTTAAGTTGCTGGTGTTATCCATGTCTAAGGGAAAGTAACTTATCTACACTTAGGTTGCTGGTGTTATCAATGTCTAAGGAAATTTATCCCATCTACAGTTAAGTTGCTGGTGTTATCCTTGTTTAAGGTTATCCACCTTATCTACAGTTAAGTTGTTGGTGTTATCCATGTCTAAGTTTATCTACCTCATTTACCGTTAAGTTGCTGGTGTTATCCTTGTCTAAGGTAATCTACCTTATCTACAGTTGAGGTGCTGGTGTTATCCATGCCTAAGGGGAACTATCTCATTTACAGTAAAGTTGCTTGTGTTATCCATGTCTGGGGTAATCTACCCCATCTACAGTTACGTTGATTGTGTTATCCATGTCTAAGGTGATCTACGTCATCTACCGTTAAGTTACTGGTGTTATCCATGTCTAAGGGGAACTATCTCATCTACAGTTAAGTTGCTGGTGTTATCAATGTCTAAGGTAATCTACCCCATCTACAGTACTGTTGCTTGTGTTATCCATGTCTAAGGTAAACTACCTCAGCTACCGTTAAGTTTCTGGTGTTATCCATGTCTAAGGTGATCTACTTCATCTATCGTTAAGTTGCTGGTGTTATCCATTTTTAAGGGTATCTACCCCATCTACAGTTAAGTTGCTGGTGTTATCCATGTCTTAGGTGATCTACCTCATTTACCGTTAAGTTGCTGGTGATATCCATGTCTAAGGTAATCTACCTCATCTACAGTTAAGTTGCATGGTGTTATCCATGTCTAAGGTAATCTACCCCATCTACATTAAAGTTGCTTGTGTTATCCTTGTCAAAGGTAATCTTCCTCAGCTACCGTTAAGTTGCTGGTGTTATCCTTGTTTAAGGTTATCCACCTTATCTACAGTTAAGTTGTTGGTGTTATCCATGTCTAAGGTTATCTACCTCATTTACCGTTAAGTTGCTGGTGTTATCCATGTCTAAGGTAATCTACCTTATCTACAGTTGAGGTGCTGGTGTTATCCATGCCTAAGGGGAACTATCTCATTTACAGTAAAGTTGCTTGTGCTATCCATGTCTGGGGTAATCTACCCCGTCTACAGTTACGTTGATTGTGTTATCCATGTCTAAGGTGATCAAACGTCATCTACCGTTAAGTTACTGGTGTTATCCATGGCTAAGGGGAACTATCTCATCATCAGTTAAGTTGCTGGTGTTATCCATGTCTAAGGTAATATACCCCATCTACAGTAAAGTTGCTGGTGTTATCCATGTATAAGGTAATCTACCCCATATACAGTTAGGTTGCTGGTGTAATCTATGTCTAAGGTAATCTACCTCATCTACCGTTAAGTTGCTGGTGTTATCCATGTCTAAGGGAAAGTGACTTATCTACACTTAGGTTGCTGGTGTTATCAATGTCTAAGGAAATTTATCCCATCTACAGTTAAGTTGATGGTGTTATCCTTGTTTAAGGTTATCCACCTTATCTACAGTTAAGTTGTTGGTGTTATCCATGTCTAAGTTTATCTACCTCATTTACCGTTAAGTTGCTGGTGTTATCCTTGTCTAAGGTAATCTACCTTATCTACAGTTGAGGTGCTGGTGTTATCCATGCCTAAGGGGAACTATCTCATTTACAGTAAAGTTGCTTGTGTTATCCATGTCTGGGGTAATCTACCCCATCTACAGTTACGTTGATTGTGTTATCCATGTCTAAGGTGATCTACGTCATCTACCGTTAAGTTACTGGTGTTATCCATGTCTAAGGGGAACTATCTCATCTACAGTTAAGTTGCTGGTGTTATCCATGTCTAAGGTAATCTACCCCATCTACAGTACTGTTGCTTGTGTTATCCATGTCTAAGGTAAACTACCTCAGCTACCGTTAAGTTTCTGGTGTTATCCATGTCTAAGGTGATCTACTTCATCTATCGTTAAGTTGCTGGTGTTATCCATTTTTAAGGGTATCTACCCCATCTACAGTTAAGTTGCTGGTGTTATCCATGTCTTAGGTGATCTACCTCATTTACCGTTAAGTTGCTGGTGATATCCATGTCTAAGGTAATCTACCTCATCTACAGTTAAGTTGCATGGTGTTATCCATGTCTAAGGTAATCTCTCCCATCTACATTAAAGTTGCTTGTGTTATCCTTGTCAAAGGTAATCTTCCTCAGCTACCGTTAAGTTGCTGGTGTTATCCTTGTTTAAGGTTATCCACCTTATCTACAGTTAAGTTGTTGGTGTTATCCATGTCTAAGGTTATCTACCTCATTTACCGTTAAGTTGCTGGTGTTATCCATGTCTAAGGTAATCTACCTTATCTACAGTTGAGGTGCTAGTGTTATCCATGCCTAAGGGGAACTATCTCATTTACAGTAAAGTTGCTTGTGTTATCCATGTCTGGGGTAATCTACCCCATCTACAGTTACGTTGATTGTGTTATCCATGTCTAAGGTGACCAAACGTCATCTACCGTTAAGTTACTGGTGTTATCCATGGCTAAGGGGAACTATCTCATCATCAGTTAAGTTGCTGGTGTTATCCATGTCTAAGGTAATATACCCCATCTACAGTTAAGTTGCTGGTGTTATCCATGTATAAGGTAATATACCCCATATACAGTTAGGTTGCTGGTGTTATCTATGTCTAAGGTAATCTACCTCATCTACAGTTAAGTTGCTGATGTTATCCATGTCTAAGGTAATCTACCCCATCCACAGTACAGTTGCTTGTGTTATCCATGTCTAAGGTAATCTACTTCAGCTACCGTTAAGTTTCTGGTGTTATCCATGTCTAAGGTGATCTACTTCTTCTACCGTTAAGTTGCTGGTGTTATCCATTGTTAAGGGTATCTACCTCATCTACAGTTAGGTTGTTGGTGTTATCCATGTCTTTGGTGATCTACCTCATTTACCGTTAAGTTGCTGGTGATATCCATGTCTAAGGTAATCTACCTCATCTACAGTTGAGTTGCATGGTGTTATCCATGTCTAAGGTAATCTACCCCATCTACATTAAAGTTGCTTGTGTTATCCTTGTCAAAGGTAATCTTCCTCAGCTACCGTTAAGTTGCTGGTGTTATCCTTGTTTAAGGTTATCCACCTTATCTACAGTTAAGTTGTTGGTGTTATCCATGTCTAAGCTTATCTACCTCATTTACCGTTAAGTTGCTGGTGTTATCCATGTCTAAGGTAATCTACCTTATCTGCAGTTGAGGTGCTGGTGTTATCCATGCCTAAGGGGAACTATCTCATTTACAGTAAAGTTGCTTGTGTTATCCATGTCTGGGGTAATCTACCCCATCTACAGTTACGTTGATTGTGTTATCCATGTCTAAGGTGACCAAACGTCATCTACCGTTAAGTTACTGGTGTTATCCATGGCTAAGGGGAACTATCTCATCATCAGTTAAGTTGCTGGTGTTATCCATGTCTAAGGTAATATACCCCATCTACAGTTAAGTTGCTGGTGTTATCCATGTATAAGGTAATATACCCCATATACAGTTAGGTTGCTGGTGTTATCTATGTCTAAGGTAATCTACCTCATCTACAGTTAAGTTGCTGATGTTATCCATGTCTAAGGTAATCTACCCCATCCACAGTACAGTTGCTTGTGTTATCCATGTCTAAGGTAATCTACTTCAGCTACTGTTAAGTTTCTGGTGTTATCCATGTCTAAGGTGATCTACTTCTTCTACCGTTAAGTTGCTGGTGTTATCCATTGTTAAGGGTATCTACCCCATCTACAGTTAAGTTGTTGGTGTTATCCATGTCTTAGGTGATCTACCTCATTTACCGTTAAGTTGCTGGTGTTATCCATGTCTAAGGTAATCTACCTCATCTACAGTTAAGTTGCATGGTGTTATCCATGTCTAAGGTAATCTACCCCATCTACATTAAAGTTGTTTGTGTTATCCATGTCAAAGGTAATCTTCCTCAGCTACCGTTAAGTTGCTGGTGTTATCCATGTTTAAGGTAATCTACCTCATCTACAGTAAAGATACTGGTGTTATCCATGTTTTAGGAGAACTATCTTATATCCCTGAAAGTTGCTTGTGTTATCCATGTCTAAGGTTATCTACCTTATCTACAGTTAATGTGCTGGTGTTATCCATGTCTAAGGTAATCTACCTCATCTACCGTTAAGTTGCGGGTGTTATCCATGTTTAAGGGTATCTACCCCATCTACAGTTAAGTTGTTGGTGTTATCCATGTCTTATGTGATCTACCTCAATTACCGTTAAGTTTCTGGTGTTATCCATGTCTAAGGTAATTTACCTCATCTACAGTTAAGTTGCTGGTGTTATCCATGTGTAAGGTGATTTACCCCATCTACAGTTGAGTTGCTGGTGTTATCCATGTCTAAGGTAATCTACCTCATCTACCATTAAGTTGCTGGTGTTATTCATGTCTAAGGTAATCTACATCATCTACCGTTAAGTTGCTGGTGTTATCCATGTGTAAGGTGATCTACCTCATTTACCGTTAAGATGCTGGTGTTATCCATTTGTAAAGTGATCTACCTCATTTACAGTTAAGTTGTTGGTGTTATCCATGTGTAAGGTTATTTACCTCATCTACAGTTAGGTTGCTGGTGTTATCCATGTCTAAGGTAATCTACCTCATCTACTGTTAAGTTGCTGGTGTTATCCATGTCTAAGCTAACCTACCTCATCTACCGTTAATTCGCTGGTGTTATCCATGTGTAAGGTGATCTACCTCATTTACCGTTAAGTTGCTGGTGTTATCCATGTGTAAGGTGATCTACCTCGTTTACCGTTAAGTTGTTGGTGTTATCCATGTGTAAGGTGATTACCTCATCTAAAATTAAGTTGCTGGTGTTATCCATGTCTAAGGTAATCTACCTCATCTACAGTTAAGTTGCTGGTGTTATCCATGTCTAAGATGATCTACCTCATTTACCGTTAAGTTGCTTGTGTTATCCATGCCTTAGGTAATCTACCTCATCTACAGTTAAGTTGCTGGTGTTATCCATGTCTAAGGTAATTTATCCATCTACAGTTACGTTGCTTGTGTTATCCATGTCTAAGGTAATCTACCTAATCTACAGGTAAGTTGCTGGTGTTATCCATGTGTTAGGTGATTTACCCTATCTACAGTTGAGTTGCTTGTGTTAGCCATGTCTAAGGTAGTCTACCTCATCTACAGTCAAGTTTCTGGTGTTATCAATGTGTAAGGTGAAATACCTTATCTACCGTTAAGTTGCTGGTATTTTCCATTTGTAGGGTATTCTATTCCATCTACAGTCAATTTGCTTGTGATATCCATGTCTAAGGTAATCTACCTCATCTACAGTTAAGTTGCTGGTGTTATCCATGTCTAAGGTAATCTAACTCATCTACAGTTAAGTTGCTGGTGTTATCCATGTCTAAGGTAATCTACCTCATCTACAGTGAAGTTGCTGGTGTTATCCATGTCTAAGGTAATCTACCTCATCTACCATTAAGTTGCTGGTGTTATCCATGTCTAAGGTAATCTACCTCATCTACAGTTAAGTTGCTGGTGTTATCCATGTCTAAGGTAATCTACATCATCTACAGTTAAGTTGCTGGCGTTATCCATGTCTAAGGTAATCTACCTCATCTACAGTTAAGTTGCTGGTGTTATCCATGTCTAAGGTAATCTACCTCATCTACAGTGAAGTTGCTGGTGTTATCCATGTCTAAGGTTATCTACCTCATATACCGTTAAGTTGCTGGTGTTATCCATGTCTAAGGTAATCTACCTCATCTACATTTAAGGTGCTTGTGTTATCCATGTCTAAGGTAATCTACCTCATCTACAGTTAAGTTGCTGGCGTTATCCATGTCTAAGGTAATCTACCTCATCTACAGTTAAGTTGCTGGTGTTATCCATGTCTAAGGTAATCTACCTCATCTACAGTTAAGTTGCTGGTGTTATCCATGTCTAAGGTAATCTACTTCATCTACAGTGAAGTTGCTGGTGTTATCCATGTCTAAGGTAATCTACCTCATCTACAGTTAAGTTGCTGGTGTTATCCATGTCTAAGGTAATCTACCTCATCTTCAGTTAAGTTGCTGGTGTTATCCATGTCTAAGGTAATCTACATCTACATCTACTAAGTTAAGTTGCTGGTGTTATCCATGTCTAAGGTAATCTACCTCATCTACAGTTAAGTTGCTGGTGTTATCCATGTCTAAGGTAATCTACCTCATCTACAGTTAAGTTGCTGGTGTTATCCATGTCTAAGGTAATCTACCTCATCTTCAGTTAAGTTGCTGGTGTTATCCATGTCTAAGGTAATCTACCTCATCTACAGTTAAGTTGCTGGTGTTATCCATGTCTAAGATGATCTACCTCATTTACCGTTAAGTTGCTTGTGTTATCCATGTCTTAGGTAATCTACCTCATCTACAGTTAAGTTGCTGGTGTTATCCATGTCTAAGGTAATTTATCCATCTACAGTTAAGTTGCTGGTGTTATCCATGTCTAAGATGATCTACCTCATTTACCGTTAAGTTGCTTGTGTTATCCATGTCTTAGGTAATCTACCTAATCTACAGGTAAGTTGCTGGTGTTATCCATGTGTTAGGTGATTTACCCTATCTACAGTTGAGTTGCTTGTGTTAGCCATGTCTAAGGAAGTCTACCTCATCTACAGTCAAGTTTCTGGTGTTATCAATGTGTAAGGTGAAATACCTTATCTACCGTTAAGTTGCTGGTATTTTCCATGTGTAAGGTAATCTATTCCATCTACAGTTAATTTGCTTGTGATATCCATGTCTAAGGTAATCTACCTCATCTACAGTTAAGTTGCTGGTGTTATCCATGTCTAAGGTAATCTACCTCATCTACAGTTAAGTTGCTAATGTTATCCATGTCTAAGGTAATCTATCTCATCTACAGTTAATTTGCTGGTGTTATCCATGTCTAAGGTAATCTACCTCATCTACAGTTAAGTTGCTGGCGTTATCCATGTCTAAGGTAATCTACCTCATCTACAGTTAAGTTGCTGATGTTATCCATGTCTAAGGTAATCTACCTCATATACCGTTAAGTTGCTGGTGTTATCCTTGTCTAAGGTAATCTACCTCATCTACGTTTAAGGTGCTTGTGTTATCCATGTCTAAGGTAATCTACCTCATCTACAGTTAAGTTGCTGGCGTTATCCATGTCTAAGGTAATCTACCTCATCTACAGTTAAGTTGCTGGTGTTATCCATGTCTAAGGTAATCTACCTCATCTACAGTGAAGTTGCTGGTGTTATCCATGTCTAAGGTAATCTACCTCATCTACCATTAAGTTGCTAGTGTTATCCATGTCTAAGGTAATCTACCTCATCTACAGTTAAGATGCTGGTGTTATCCATGTCTAAGGTAATCTACCTCATCTACAGTTAAGTTGCTGGTGTTATCCATGTCTGAGGTAATCTACCTCATCTACAGTTAAGTTGCTGGCGTTATCCATGTCTAAGGTAATCTACCTCATCTACAGTTAAGTTGCTGGTGTTATCCATGTCTAAGTTTATCTACCTCATATACCGTTAAGTTGCTGGTGTTATCCATGTCTAAGGTAATCTACCTCATCTACATTTAAGGTGCTTGTGTTATCCATGTCTAAGGTAATCTACCTCATCTACAGTTAAATTGCTGGCGTTATCCATGTCTAAGGTAATCTACCTCATCTACAGTTAAGTTGCTGGTGTTATCCATGTCTAAGGTAATCTACCTCATCTACAGTTAAGTTGCTGGTGTTATCCATGTCTAAGGTAATCTACCTCATCTACAGTGAAGTTGCTGGTGTTATCCATGTCTAAGGTAATCTACCTCATCTACAGTTAAGTTGCTGGTGTTATCCATGTCTAAGGTAATCTACCTCATCTACAGTTAAGTTGCTGGTGTTATCCATGTCTAAGGTAATCTACCTCATCTACAGTTAAGTTGCTGGTGTTATCCATGTCTAAGGTAATCTACCTCATCTACAGTTAAGTTGCTGGTGTTATCCATGTCTAAGGTAATCTACCTCATCTACAGTTGTTGCTGGTGTTATCCATGTCTAAGGTCATCTACCTCATCTACAGTTAAGTTGCTGGTGTTATCCATGTCTAAGGTAATCTACCTCATCTTCAGTTAAGTTGCTGGTGTTATCCATGTCTAAGGTAATCTACCTCATCTACAGTTAAGTTGCTGGTGTTATCCATGTCTAAGGTAATCTACCTCATCTACAGTTAAGTTGTTGCTGGTGTTATCCATGTCTAAGGTAATCTACCTCATCTACAGTTAAGTTGCTGGTGTTATCCATGTCTAAGGTAATCTACCTCATCTACAGTTAAGTTGCTGGTGTTATCCATGTCTAAGGTAATCTACCTCATCTACGTTAAGTTGCTGGTGTTATCCATGTCTAAGGTAATCTACCTCGTGTTATCCATGTTCTGGTGTTATCCATGTCTAAGGTAATCTACCTCATCTACAGTTAAGTTGCTGGTGTTATCCATGTCTAAGGTAATCTACCTCATCTACAGTTAAGTTGCTGGTGTTATCCATGTCTAAGGTAATCTACCTCATCTTCAGTTAAGTTGCTGGTGTTATCCATGTCTAAGGTAATCTACCTCATCTACAGTTAAGTTGCTGGTGTTATCCATGTCTAAGATAATCTACCTCATCTACATTTAAGGTGCTTGTGTTATCCATGTCTAAGGTAATCTACCTCATCTACAGTGAAGTTGCTGGTGTTATCCATGTCTAAGGTAATCTACCTCATCTACAGTTAAGTTGCTGGTGTTATCCATGTCTAAGGTAATCTACCTCATCTACACTTAACCCTTTGAGGTATAGAGATAAGGCTTATCAGTGACACTATAGGTATAAACCATCCGATTATCGAAGACCATTAACGCATACATAATTAGTCACCCTGGGAACCTATTTGCACAGGATTATCTCCGATAATTGTTATTGATTGGGGTACTGTTAATCAAACCCAAATGATTGCATTTTACATTCATCTAATAGATTTTCTCAAAGAATAAAAGACGACGAGAACAAAATTTCCTTTAAGTTGGTGTTGTTTTTTTTTATTTAGTGATACATTCATATCAGGATTAAGTTGTAGAAAGTTAAACAAACAATGAAAATGTATATCACAATATCAAAAGTAATAATATGACTTATGTGTTCTCCCTGAGAGATCCCTTATTTGTTTTTCTGTTTTGTCATCAATTGCAGGGAATTTTGTTGCCGAAAAATACCATTCATGACTCGAGATACATACTTTGTCTTTGCATATTTCTCAACAAAGCTGAATTGTTTTACTTCAATTCCCATTCAAACCGTTTCCAAAATGAAGAAAAGAATGTTTTTCAACGCAATATTGCTTTGTAAAAAAGTTAAACCTGGTCCTTCTAATAAATGTAAAACAATAAAAATCAACTCATTTTGGCAACGAAACATGCTAATATTTCCGTAAAATACGTGTCCATGGGTGATGAATTTACCAAAAGCTCGTAGTTGTAGTCAAAGTCGGAGGGATGATCTAATTTGCTTGTGCGTGAATTGGTAATATTTATCAACATTTCATCATCTTCAGACTTAAAAAAATCCGATCAAATTAGTGCTCTGAATCTACATTGATGTCTGACTTGCGATCGGAAACACCAAATTGGCTAAATATTTTAAAAAGGCCGTCTTTATAACATCAATTATTTGACGGCTCGATTTTCAATCGCCTTTAAACTTTGAACAATAGCTCCGTGTCATAAACATCCTTTACAGGTCGCGTGCCGTATGCTCTCGTTTTAATTGGATAGTATTTTTAGAAATGTGTTAAGTTACTAAAGAATTGCATGAAATCCTTATCGAGTCTATACAAATCGGCAGTGTTTTGATCTTTTATGACCGGAAGACTTCTCATTAATTGGATTGGTAATTTGGATTCCCTTCATCTCAATTTGATAGCGTTATTTCCATAAGCGTGTCGTGAGACCATTATCAAAAGATTCTCTCTAGAGCAAAAGTTTAAACTTTGACCCTATAATTTTATCATCGGAAATGAAAGAAGACATATTTATTTAAGAGGAAAATAAACTTTGGAGAAAATGATGTGTGTGCAAAGATGTGTTATTAAGAGCTAAAGTTGAATCAATTTTTCAGCTGTCAAAAGGCGTTCTATGCGATAATCGATAGAACGTCAAAATAGGTTTTATACGGTAATAGGTATAAGGGCGAAAAGGGTTTTATACGGTAATTGATAAGGCGGCGAACGGCGCTATATACCGTAAAGGGTTAAGTTGCTGGTGTTATCCATGCCTAAGGTAATCTACCCCATATACAGTAGAGTTCCTGGTGTTATCCTTGTCTAAGGTAATCTACCTCATATATCGTTAACTTGCGTTTAGCCAGATTTATAGTATCATAGAGCCCTGATCGAAACTCGGATAGTAGTTTATATATCACTTAGAGGCTAAATAATGAGGTGTAAGCGATATAGAAACGATAAGGAAGGAGCAATAGCGACTTACGGAGTTAAAATGTGCTTTTTTTTCACTATCTAGCCTCTAAATGATTTAGTGTTTACCCTACATAGAGCACTGTATCGTACACCGGTAAACCACGTCTTTCCGGGTATGATTGGCGAATTGCATAAAACTACTGCTCAGTATTTTGAAGTACAAAATAAAACGCCTCTCGTGGCTTTCAACCGCATGTCAGAAATCTACCTTACCACTGGCGGATTTAGAGGGGGCGTGGGGGGCGCACGCCCCCCCCCCCACCCCAAAAAATTACAAAGGTTATTACCTGGAGTACCTTCTTTTACGTAGAAAAGAGTTTCAAATATGAAAATCATACTTCAAAGACTTTAGAAGGTATTTGGATTAACACAATTTAAAACGTCCCAACGTCCCAATTTCCACTGCTCTCCATAGATTTGTCCAAAGAAATGCCATGATGGATTTTGCATAAAAATAATGTTTCGAAAGGTTGCTTATTCTATTTCAACCGGTCTCTGACAAAACCGGTCTCAAATGCATCTACGTGAAAGGTCATACCGCATCAGCATGTGCAGTCCGCACAGGCTGATCGCGGGCGGCTAATGCATCCGGAACGACAAGTTCCGCTTCCAAATGTATTCATGTTTTGAATACAATTATCCATTAAATACCATAAAAATGTAAAGTGACGACATGTTACGAAAATTCATTATAGGCCTACTCCATTTTTTTTCATGGAGCGCCCCCTATATTGTATAATTTTTGTCTGTTGTTAAGTCTTTTTCTTGTGCAAAACACTCCTAGATTGCACCACATGAAACATACGAAATAAGAATTTTCCCGGGGGAGCATGCCCCCGGATCCCCTCTAGCAATTATTACAAATATATACGCAGCAATTGATCCCTGAAACAGGTTAGTTTTAAACCTTTTTTCATCCAATAACATACGTCAATTTGAATTTTTCTGCAAATTTATTTTCCGAAAGATTCTGTATATCGGTAATGGGTTAGTAAAGTTTAGTTTTATTGTTTTACAAAGTTGTTGATAAAACATTAAAACCTACAAACCAGGTATTTGTAATTCCTTTTTATTCATTTCTGTTTCAAACAGCTTTTTTAAACACTGTATGAAAAGACGAAATTTCTCAAGCAGTTTCTCCTTTAATCACATTGTTTTAACATTGCAAATGTCATAAGGAGCTCAAATGGCCCTAAATCCTCAAAGTGACATCGCAGTGATCTTTCCATCGCTACAGTACACGTGAGTATTAATTTGGAGTTGGAGTCTAAAACTACATATTTATGCGCATGTGTAAATCCAGAATAATATTCTTATAGAGTCCAGATATAATACACACACACGGTTTCGCAGCCAACATTTTTTTCTAGTAATCAAATAGTCACTTGACAAACGCCCACTGTAATCGCATTGTGTAAAATGGGTGTAGGACAATTCCCCACTAGGACGATTCCCCACTAGGACAATTACCCACAGGACAATTCCCCACCAGGACGATTACCCACTAGGACAATTGCCCACTGGGACAATTACCCACTATTTGATATAAAACATTTATTCAAAAAAATTATGTTTTTATATTTATAACATAGATTTTGCATTATTTACGTTATCTGTTATCATTAACAATGAAAATAAGAGTGGAAAATTATCAAAATAGAGATTTGAAGCATTGTTCCTTTTTCGTCTGCAAAAATGTATACTGATAAAAGAATTGTACAGAATGCATGTAACAATTTATTATCAATAGTGTCGCAAAAGTAAATATAATATCAATTAATTGGACTGTTGATTCAAAATTTTAACCTAACATGAAATACTTTAGTTTGCAAATATTGAATATTCTAATTAAAAGAATCTTTGTGAATTCTTATGATATTGATTTTAAATTGCTTACATATTTAAAGTAGATGGAATGTGGGGTCTAATGGGATAAAATATAAGGAAGCATAGGGATAATAAACCAATTTTAAAAGAAATGAAAAATTAAGATGTGAAAATCCAACACAGACTGAAAAACATGTACATTATTGATATATCAATATCAATTAAAGACCTCATTAGCAACGTTTAACCAAAGGTTGATTAGAGGTGTGAAGCAAAACAATCATTATTCAATCAAAATCCAAAATTAAAAAGCTTACCAAAATATAAATTTATCAATAAATCTGTTTTCAATTCCCTAAATTAATAAATGGGTTGATTATTATTCATTGGATTATTGAATTGCAATCCGTTCTTTTCTACATTATCATTGTGCACAAATAATATGCTTAAATCCATGATCACTGATTTTTAATTAGTTTAAATTTATTGCCTAAATAGTAAAGATTCATGAACATATCAAAAGATATATTTTATTGCTATTATTTATTTAAAGTGAGGAATTGTCCACATTCTCATTACAAAAAAAATTGTGAATGGACCAATCTTTTGACCTTTTTTCAACCATGTGTTATTTGTTTGGCTATTGTAATATAAATATATTTTCATGTGTAAATTGAAGATAATTGTTTGAAAATATATTTGAATAATTCTTTAATTCAGATTCTTGAAAAATAAAAGTTTTGTGACCATTTCATTTCACCAGTGGGGAATTGTCCTATTTGACACAAATGTGGGGTATTGTCCGGTGGGTAATTGTCCAGTGGGTAATTGTCCTGTGGGTTATTGTCCTAGTGGGGAATCGTCCTAGTGGGGAATTGTCTGTACCCCGTGTAAAATGGGGGTTGTTTTACGAAAGATTTCTTCTATAACCCCCACCCCCCCCCCTCCTAAAAAAATGATATAGACAGTTATAAAATTTGATAACTTTTCTATCATAAAACAGATCTTTCTTATCTTTCATCCAAAATAACGTTGTACATGTTGCATTAATTATTGTACCGTGATTCGTCGTAGTTTCCATTTATTCTGACATTTACAAGACGACGGGTCGTGCATTTTGAGCCACATTTAGTCTAAAAGAGCTTCTAAGTTCTTAAAACATATTAACGCATTTGCGTTTACCACACAGTCCCTTAGTTTTATCAAAGATCAAACTAAAATTAAAAGGTCTTTGATTTGAGTCAATCAAATTTTGTTCTTACAAAGAAATAATTTCCACAAACTCCCATGTGACTTTACATTTGTTTGTTTAAAGGGGATCCTGAAGGTAGATTTAATTATAATTAATGAAATTGTAAAAAAACTCTTCTAGTAGAGAAAACTACCAACGCCTTGAGCAACAATTGAATTTTCTGAACTTTTCAATTGAACTTAGAAAGACACCCTTCATATCCAAGCACCAGCCTGGTTTGTTTACAAACGTCACAATATTGACGACTTTTTAAAGCATTTGTTACAAATTCAGTAACTTCCTGCTATCATATCTATGCAATGGAAGTGCTTCTTACAAACCAATTACCTACACCTGCTTCTGGATTATTTAGAGCCTTATTGCATGGCACAGGCAAATAAATGATTCAATACAGATGATGAGTAGGCAGCTCATTTTGTCCAGCTGGTTGACTAATGATAATGCAATTGAGGTCTTTCAGAGTCATCAAAAGACAGTTCGAGTCAAGTGTGTTCCCCATATTAGTTTGTTTCGTCATTTTTAATTCGAAATAGCCGATATAATAAGGACTAAATGCTTATGTGACCAAGGAGTAACAAAAGAATAATTAGAAAAATGTTCCAACTTTCTTTTAGGTGGTGGAAGGGGAAGTGGATGCGTTTTAAAATGACATAATGTCTGCCAGTTGTTTACAAAGGGAACTAGTAAAGAATGGTGTTCATTGGCCGGCTGGTACCTAGAGGCTCTTCCATTAGTTGGATAGCCAGTGATAACCCATTCAAGTAACATGAAGAACCGCTTATAATGGAATAGCCTTATCAAGCACTGTGAGGGGAAAGTAGTCGTTTCCAGATAAAAAACTATTTATTTTCAATAAATTTCATTTATCTGCACAGCTCCTCGAAATAATGAAAAAAAATGATATACATATTGTACAGACGCATGTTGTGAAGATACATGATATATAGGTATAGGTTGTATAGATACATGTTGTATATGTAGATGTTATAAAGGTACATGTTGCATAGGTACATGTTATATAGGTACATGTTGTATAGGTACATGTAATATAGGTACATGTTGTATAGGTACATGTTATATAGGTACATGTTATAAAGGTACATGTTGTATAGGTACATATTATATAGGTACATGTTATACACGTACATGATAAAAATGTAGGTTGTAAAGGTACATGATATAAAGGTTTAGTTTTTATAGGTACATGTTATATAGGTACATGTTATAAAGGTACATGTTGTTTAGGTACATGTTATATAGGTACATGTTGTAAAGGCGCGTGATATAAAGGTACATGATATAAAGGTACATGATATATAGAGAATATTATGCTAGTGTCTTTTGTTATCAATGTTATCGGTCAGGGTAAGGAGAATTGATAATGGGCGAGGTTTACCGAGCCCTTTATAAATTCTCCTTACCCTGACCGATAACATTGATAACAAAAGACACTAGCATAATATTCTATTTATCTAGTAACGATAACTGGAAAAAAAGATACAGACAATTCTTCCTATAAAGCGCGATGGAACAGACTTTATTCTATTTAAATCAACCGAAGTAGCAATTTTGACCCAAGTACGCGATGACGTAAACTACGCGAAGTGACGTAATGACACAAAGTAATTCGTTCGTTGTTTTGATCGATTTTAAACCCAATTTAACTGAAATCTAATAACTGGATGGACATTTCTTTATATGACAGTTATTTCAATTCATTATTGAACAGATCGCCCAACAAAATGTTCTCAATTCGGCCTCGCTTCGATAAGTTTACTCATGCATAGAATTCATTACACATTATGACATAATGTACTAGGACAGTAAACATAGTCATCATTTCGAAAAAAAAAAAAACCCGATGAAAACGGTCTATCGATGAATTATTCTGCGGATTTTGGACTATAGCATTGATAAAAGATAATGGATCCGACATTCAAGACAGTTCCATAGAAAAAGAAGCAATTAAACTCGATGTATTGTTATTTGTTGTGGTGTCATAACCATTCATGATTGGAAAGATGGGATGAAGACATCGGTGGAAAAGAAACCTGGAGTTCAGTGTGCAGATGGAGAGCTAAAGCATTCTGGACAATAATCACTATAACCGAGAGTTGCAGGTGGGTTTCACTTATTTGTTTCCTTAGATTGTCAAGCACATCTTATTATTGTCATTCGAAATATATGAATAGATCTAGTTGTACAACGACTGGACATTTTTGTCCTGCAATTTGCATGATTTCTGTTAGACTGGTGACAAATACTTTTTGGCCCCTCACATTTTTTACCATATCATTCCTGGCAGAGTAGTAGGTCATTCTTTTTCTATTGATTCTTGCCTTGTCAAACATTGCTTTCATGGGATTGTCCTTTTTTCATACCAATCATCTGCCTTAGAAACACACCTGAACAAAATTTAAATTTAGATAAAAGATTGAACTGTTCAAGATAAAAGGAGAATGAAGTTTATTAATGTTTATTTAATATCTTGTTGTTTCTGTTGAAATTGTCTTTGGCTTGATTTTCTGGTGTAAATTATATAAAATGAAGTACATGTACATTCAGAATTCATTTCCTTAATTGCTTTTAATTTCTACTTTCAGGACTGTGTGAAATTCCAGATTTCTTCAACAAAATTCACTTAACTTGATGGGCCAAGTCTGAGAGAAAGAACTGTGATGATATGCTTGCATTGGATATTCCAGACATCAGATTCTTGTGTTAAGATTTTAAAAGGATTATGGATAACTTAAAGTGTTTTCTATACTGTGTTTTAGAAAATGGACATATTTCAAAATATTTCACTGAAAATGTTACATTTAAGTAAGGTAACAGAGCCAGATGTTCTGATCTGTTTCAACAAGTGTGTGATATAAACTATAAATCAAACTTGACAACTGAACAAAAAGTGAAGTTTCCAGATTTCCCCCTCATCCTTGAATTGTTAAGCCAGTGAGTACTTTTGGAGAGTCAAATTCCAGTAGGCCTTTCTCATATAATATAGGACATTGAAGGCAGCCTCAAATAAACAGTTACCTTTTCCACTTATCTAAAGAATGGGGGCAATTGGATTTTGTTTTCTGATTTGACTTGAGCAACAAGAAAATTTAGAGAATCTTACCTCTTTGAAGCTATTCCTCTTAATAACTGTTATTAACCTGTTATTAAATGATTTCCAAACAATGACAATGTTATAAGAGTTGTGTGTAGACACCTATAGAAAAAAAACTGTTGAGAAAGAAAAAAAAAATTCAATATGAGTCAATATTTTCATTTTTTCTTAATGATTTGGAACCTTCCAATAAATCAACACATTGATTTCTGAATATTTCTGCTTAAGATGTATCAAAACAGCATACATCATTATTTTATACTATTTGATATCAACAGAAAACTCTTGAAAATGTTATTGGAAGGGTAATTTCTTAAACTAGGCAATTTCTCTTTTCAAAAAAAGATTTCTATTCATATAGTCTACTTTATGAATTTGGGATGATCAACAATGTTTTGCTTTGAAATTGTAATTGTTTCATTTCCACACATTCATAAACTTATAGTAGTTTGCCTCTGTAATGTTTCTTTAAGATTTGAAAGAAAAAGAGTGAATAAAGAAAATTTGCTTGACATAAGTGATAACCCCTTCTTTCACAGTGTTTCAAATTCTTGCCATTTAGAAAGAAAAACAAGTTGGTGTTATTGACCAATGTATGATTAGTCTTCGATATGAAAAATAATGTTTTTCTCAAGATATCAGGACTGGTAGAGAATAGAGATCATCATGGCAAAAGGATTTATTGCTCATATTGAACAGTTAAATAATTCTTTTGTTACAGTGATATCAAAATCATTTGCTTAAGGCAAGGCATAGCAGGGTATCGTTAAGTCATGGTGTAAGTTATTTTAAATCAAATCACAATCATTACTGCAAATACAGAGTAATTGCTCAATAATCAAGGTCATTCATTGATCTTTTTCCTATTTTTTCATAATCATTGAGGATTTGCCTTCTTTCTCATGCAGGAACTTTTCAAAGTTATGTTTTTAAGTTTATTGTATGCATTTAATCTTTTTTCTTGAACAGTTATATTTTGTTTTTTTATTTTGAAATTAAAATATCAAAATTATCGGAAATCTTGAGTTCTTGTTGAGTGTTGACTCCTTTGTGTATATGCGTTGGTCGTTTCAGTAGGTCAAAAGTAGTTCCGGCAATGTTGATCATGTGATACATCACGTGACGCATTGACCTGATATCACTTATTTATATCAGGCAGGCGATATCAGTCAGTGGATGGGCTAGTTGCTAGATAAAAAGGTATAGTTTGTATAGGTACATGTTATATAGGTACATGTTATAAAGGTACATGCTATAAAGGTACATGTTGTATAGGTACATGTTATATAGGTACATGTTGTATACGTACATGTTATATAGGTACATGTTATAAAGGTACATGTTATAAAGGTACAGGATATAAATGTAGGTTGTAAAGGTACATTATATAAAGGTTTAGGTTGTATAGGTACATGTTATATAGGTACATGTTATAAAGGTACATGTTATAAAGGTACATGTTATATACGTACATGATATAAATGTAGGTTGTAAAGGTACATGATATAAAGGTTTAGTTTGTATAGGTACATGTTATATAGGTACATGTTATAAAGGTACATGTTATAAAGGTACATATTGTATATGTACATGTAATATAGGTACATGTTGTATAGGTACATGTTATATAGGTACATGTTATAAAGGTACATGTTGTATAGGTACATATTATATAGGTACATGTTATATACGTACATGATAAAAATGTAGGTTGTAAAGGTACATGATATAAAGGTTTAGTTTGTATAGGTACATGTTATATAGGTACATGTTATAAAGGTACATGTTATAAAGGTACATGTTGTTTAGGTACATGTTATATAGGTACATGTTGTATACGTACATGTTATATAGGTACATGTTATAAAGGTACATGTTATAAAGGTACATGTTGTATAGGTACATGTTATATAAGTACATGTTATAAAGGTACATGTTGTATAGGTACATGTTATATATGTACATGTTATAAAGGTACATGTTGTATAGGTACATGTTATATAGGTACATGTTATAAAGGTACATGTTGTAAAGGTACATGTTATAAAGGTATAGGTTATCAAGGTATAGGTTATATAGGTACATGTTGTATATGTACATGTTATATAGGTACATGTTGTAAAGGTACATGTTATATAGGTACATGTTATAAAGGTACATGTTATATAGGTACATGTTATAAAAGTACATGTTATATACGTTCATGATATAAATGTAGGTTGTAAAGGTACATGATATAAAGGTTTAGTTGGTATAGGTACATGTTATATAGGTACATGTTATAAAGGTACATGTTGTATAGGTACATGTTATATAGGTACATTATATAAAGGTACATGTTGTAAAGGTACATGTTATATAGGTACATGTTGTAAAGGTACATGTTGTATAGGTACATGTTATAAAGGTACATGTTGTATAGGTACATGTTATATAGGTACACGTTATAAAGGTACATGTTATATAGGTACATGTTATATAGGTACATGTTATAAAGGTACATGTTATAAAGATACATGTTATAAAGGTACATGTTGTATAGGTACATGTTATATAGGTACATGTTATATACGTACATGACATAAATGTAGGTTGTAAAGGTACATGATATAAAGGTTTAGTTTGTATAGGTACATGTTATATAGGTACATGTTATATAGGTACATGTTATAAAGGTACATGTTATAAAGGTACATGTTATAAAGGTACATGTTATATAGGTATATGTTATAAAGGTACATGTTATAAAGGTACATGTTGTATAGGTACATGTTATATAGGTACATGTTATAAAGGTGCATGTTGTATAGGTACATGTTATAAAGGTGTAGGTTATCAAGGTATAGGTTATAAGGGTACATGTTATAAAGGTACATGTTATATACGTACATGATATAAATGTAGGTTGTAAAGGTACATGATATAAAGGTTTAGTTTGTATAGGTACCTGTTATATAGGTACATGTTATAAAGGTACATGTTATAAAGGTACAGATTATAAAGGTACATGTTATATAGGTACATGTTATAAAGGTACATATTATAAAGGTACATGTTATATAGGTACATGTTATATAGGTACATGTTATAAAGGTGCATGTTGTATAGGTACATGTTATAAAGGTGTAGTTTATCAAGGTATAGGTTATAAAGGTACATGTTATAAAGGTACATGTTATATAAGTACATGTTATAAAGGTACATGTTGTATAGGTACATGTTATATAGGTACATTATATAAAGGTACATGTTGTAAAGGTACATGTTGTATAGGTACATGTTATAAAGGTACATGTTATAAAGGTACATGTTATAATGGTTCATGTTATAAAGGTACATGTTATAAAGTTACATGTTGTATAGGTACATGTTGTATAGGTACATGTTGTATAGGTACATGTTATAAAGGTACATGTTATAAAGGTACATGTTATAAAGGTACATGTTATAAAGGTACATGTTATAAAGGTACATGTTATAAAGGTACATGTTATAAAGGTACATGTTATATAGGTACATGTTATAAAGGTACATGTTGTAAGGTACATGTTATACATGTTATAAAGGTACACGTTGTATAGGTACATGTTATAAAGGTACATGTTATAAAGGTACATGTTATAAAGGTACATTTTATAAAGGTACATGTTATAAAGGTACATGTTATAAAGTTACATGTTATAAAGGTACATGTTATATAGGTACATGTTGTATAGGTACATGTTATAAAGGTACATGTTATAAAGGTACATGTTATAAAGGTACATTTTATAAAGGTACATGTTATAAAGGTACATGTTATAAAGTTACATGTTGTATAGGTACATGTTATAAAGGTACATATTGTAAAGGTACATGTTATATAGGTACATGTTATAAAGGTACATGTTGTAGAGGTACATGTTATAAAGGTACATGTTATAAAGGTACATGTTATAAAGGTACATGTTGTAAAGGTACATGTTGTATAGGTACATGTTATAAAGGTACATGTTATAAAGGTACATGTTGTATAGGTACATGTTATATAGGTATATGTTGTATAGGTACATGTTATAAAGGTACATGTTATAAAGGTACATGTTATAAAGGTATATGTTATAAAGGTACATGTTATAAAGGTACATATTGTATAGGTACATATGATATAAAGGTACATGTTATATAGGTACATGTTGTAAAGGTACATGTTATAAAGGTACATGTTATAAAGGTACGTGTTATAAAGGTACATGTTATAAAGGTACATGTTATAAAGGTACATGTTGTATAGGTACATATTACATAGGTACATGTTATATAGGTACATGTTATAAAGGAACATATTGTAAAGGTACATGTTATATAGGTACATGTTATAAAGGTACATGTTGTAGAGGTACCTGTTATAAAGGTACATGTTATATAGGTACATGTTATAAAGTTACATGTTGTATAGGTACATGTTGTATAGGTACATGTTGTATAGGTACATGTTATAAAGGTACATGTTATAAAGGTACATGTTATATAGGTACATGTTATAAAGGTACATGTTATAAAGGTACATGTTATAAAGGTATGTTATAAAGGTAAAGGTACATGTTATAAAGGTACATGTTGTGGTACATGTTGTATAGGTACATGTTGTATAGGTACATGTTATAAAGGTACATGTTATAAAGGTACATGTAAAGGTACATGTTATAGGTACATGTTGTATAGGTACATCTTATAGGTATTTGTAATAAAGGTACATGTTATAAAGTTCATGTTATAAAGGTACATGTTATAATGTTGTATAGTTGTAGGTATATGTTGTATAGGTACATGATATAAAGGTACATGTTATAAAAGTACATGTTATAAAGGTACATGTTGTATAGGTACATGTTATATAGGTATATGTAATAAAGGTACGTGTTATAAAAGTTCATGTTATAAAGGTACATGTTGTATAGGTATATATTGTATAGGTACATGATATAAAGGTACATGTTATAAAGGTACATGTTATATAGGTACATGTTATATAGGTACATGTTATAAAGGTACATGTTATAAAGGTACATGTTATAAGGGTACATGTTATAAAGGTACATGTTGTATAGGTACATGTTATAAAGGTATAGGTTATCAAGGTATAGGTTATAAAGGTACATGTTATAAAGGTACATGTTAAATAGGTACATGATATAAAGGTACATGTTGTATAGGTACATGTTATATAGGTACATGTTATAAAGGTACATGTGGTATAGGTACATGTTATATAGGTACATGTTATAAAGGTACATGTTGTATAGGTACATGTTATAAAGGTATAGGTTATTAAGGTATAGGTTATAAAGGTACATGTTATAAAGGTACATTTTATATAGGTACATGATATAAAGGTACATGTTGTATAGGTACATGTTATATAGGTACATGTTTTAAAGGTACATGTTATATATGTACATGTTATAAAGGTACATGTTATATAGGTACATGTTATATAGGTACATGTTATATAGGTACATGTTATAAAGGTTCATGTTATAAAGGTACATGCTATAAAGGTACATGATATAAAGGTACATGTTGTATAGGTACATGTTATATAGGTATATGTTATAAAGGTACATGTTATAAAGGTACATGTTATATAGGTACATGATATAAAGGTACATGATATAAAGGTACATGTTGTATAGGTACATGTTATATAGGTATGTAACTATATATCATAAACCTATACAACATGTACTATACAACCTGTATCTATACAACATGTACATATACAACATGTACCTATAAAGCATGTACTAAACAACATGTACCTATACAACATGTACCTATACAACATGTACCTGTACAACATGTACCTATACAACATGTACCTATACAACATGTACCTATACAACCTGTACTATACAACCTGTATCTATACAACATGTACCTATACAACATGTACCTATACAACATGTACCTATACAACATGTACTATACAACATGTACCTATACAACATGTACCTATACAACATGTACCTATACAACATGTACCTCTACAACATGTACCAATACAACATGTACCTATGCACCTATAAAATGATGTTTGGTTACATGCAAGTGTAAATAAATAACGTTCATTACCTGTTCGTATGTTTCGTTATTCGTATTCCTCACAGTTATTATTTGAATTACACAATATAGGTGGTGGTAGAACACACAAGATTAGTTCCCTCTTTAGCATGTTTTTCTTGAGTAAAGCGGGTGAAGTTCTGTGCACAAAGTTCATTCGGTTTTCTCCGGAGACCGCGGAAACGAACAAACTCTATAGAATTTATATTGCCAATAGTAAGATTGGTGTAGCACATTGTAGTGAGGTAGTTAAATTGCCTTATAAGGATTGTTTACAATGGAATGGGTATGTATAGCTCGGGTTTTTTTTTGTGCGAGTGCGTAGTAAACATGGTATCTGAAGGATTCCGGATTCTTGTTTCACCGAAGTGCTACGACAAGATGATTGTTTTAGATACTCTTTATAGTATTTGAGTACTGCACAATTGAATTCGTGCATCTAAAAAAAATAAATCCTGGCTGAATGAAATTAAACTAAGATTCATGATATAGATTTGGATATTGATTGCTAATTGCATACAAAACCGTTTTTATGACGTAATCAACACCATACCTTTTCTAAATTCCACCAAGCAGTTGGTTGTAGAACACAGACGATTAATGTAACTCAATAACATGTATATCCCAAGAAGTGCGGGTATAGATATGGGTACAAAGGCCATTCGGTTTTCTCCAGAAAATAAGGAATCGCACGAGCTCTTCAGAACTCATACTGTCTTGTCATCAAACTAATCGGTGGATTATATTCGTAGAACGGTATAAGTTACCTTATTATCATGTACCTATACAATATCTACCTTTACATCATGTATCTATACAATATGTACCTATATTACATATACCTATAAAACATAAACCTATAGAACCTGTACCTATACAACATGAACCATTAAAACATGTACCTATAAAACATAAACTTATACAACCTGTACCTATACAACATGAACCATTACAACATGTACCTATAAAAAAAATACCTATACAATATGAACCTATACAATTTATACCTATACAACATGTACCAAAAAAACATGTACCTATAAAAAATGTACCTATAAAACATGTACCTATTCAATATGTACTTACAAATATGGTACTTCTACAACATGTACCTTTTACAAAATGTACCTATACAACATGTACCTATAAAACATCTACCTATTAACATGTACCTATGCAATATTTACCTATACAACATGTACCTATACAGTATGTACCAATTTATCATGAATCTATACAATATATACCTATACAAGATGTACCTATAAAACATGTACCTATACAATATGTACCTTGACAATATGTACCTATACAACATGTACCTATAAAACATGTACCTATACAACCTGTCACTATAAAACATGTAATTATACAACATATACCTATACAACATGTAGCTATACAACATGTACCTATACAACATGTACCTGTACAACCTGTACATATACAACATGTACCTATACAAAATGTACTTATACAACATGCACCTATACCATCATGTTCATATACAATATCTACCTAAACATCATGTATCTGTACTATATGTACCTATATTTCATATACCAATAAACCATGTATCTATATAACCTGTACCTATACAACATGAACCTAGACAACATGTTCCTTTTCAATTTATACCTATACAACATTTACCTATAAAACTTTTTCCTATAAAACATGTACCTTTACAGTATGTATATACACAAAATGTACCAATACAATATGTACCTTTTTCAAAATGTACTTATACAACATGTACCTATACAACATGTACCTATACAATATGTAACTATACAGCATGTACCTATACAATATGTACTTATAGAACATGTACCTATTCAAGTTATACCTATACAACATGTCCCTATAAAACATATACCTATTAAACATGTACATATACATAATGTACCTATAAAACATGTACCTATAAAACATGTACCTATAAAACGTGTACCTATAAAACAAGTACCTATACAGTATGTACATACACAAAATGTACCTATACAACATGTAACATTTACAAAATGTAATTATACAACATGTACCTATACAACATGTACATATACAAAATGTAACTATACATCATAAACCTATACAATATGTACCTATACAACATGTACCTTTACAATATGTACTTGTATAACATGTACCTTTAAAACATGTACCCATACAACCAGTCCCTATAGATTATGTACCTATAAAACATGTACCTATGCAACATGTACCTATATAACATGAAGCTATACAACACGTTACTATACAACATGTACCTATACCATATGCACCTATACAACATGTATCTATACAACATGTACCTATACAACATGTACCTATAAATTATGTACCTATACATCATGGGTCTATACAGCCTGTACCTATACATCATATACCTATACAACATGTACCTATACAACATGTACCTATACAACATATACCTTTACAATATATACCTATATTACATGTACCTATAAAACAAGTACCTATACAACCTGTATTATACAACATGAACCTATACAACATGTACCTATACAACATGTACATATACAACCTTATACCTATACATCATGTACCTATACATGTCTACCTATACGTCATGTATCTATACAATATGTACCTATTTAACATATACCTATAAATCATGTACCTATACAAGCTGTTTTCATACAACATGTACCTATACAACATGTACCTATAAAAAATATACCTATACAACATGAACCTATACAATTTATACCTATACAATATATACCTATAAATCATGTACCTATGAAACATGTACCTATCCAGTTTGTACATACACAAAATATACCTATACAACATGTACCTTTTACAAAATGTACCTACACAACATGTACCTAAACAACATGTACGTATAAAAAATGTAAATATATTTATGTGAAGTTCGCTTACTCGGTTGTGTTTCGGAAATATCCGTTTTCATTACGGATACGTTCGGGTGTTTCCGGAATGTATGGTCATATATATACCGCTAGCGTGGGTTTATTGGTCATCGACGTTCAGAGCGGGCTATAGTACAGATGATAAACAAACTAGAGTTGCCACGTCACCATGGACGAACTGGATAGTATGCCTACACTTGAGGAGTCAAGTAAGTCCCCCGGGGATTTGTTAATAGGGGCGTTCTCATTATTCAGAATTTATCTTGATTCTTAACTGAAAGACTTCAAGCAGTCTATATTATTCAAGCAGAAAAAGAGAACGCACTTGTTCAATTGAAACATGAACCAAATACATTTCAGTATGAGTTCAACATGTAAATTCAAGACGGTCTAGTAATTGTGGCTAAATATAAACTTAAATGCCGCATACAGAAATTGGTGCTCTTTTAGAGAGTTCGATTTAAAAGATGAAAAGGACAAATAACTTAGTACTACTAAGAGAAACATCCCCTGTAAGCTGGGACACTGAGTCAGAATACAGAAAACCCAAGAGTAGGTTCTGATAGTGAAAATAATTAGCGTGCTAAACAAGCAGAAGCAAGATTCATTAAGAAACACAGTAAAAAGAGGCCTCCAAGCGATTCCCAAAGATTAAACCATTATTCACGTTATGTTCATTCTGATTTCATGGCCTGCCGAGACACAGCAGTCCAGAACATGGTGGTAGTGGCGAAAGGTTTCAACCGACAGCGTAATCCACTTCCCATCCCAAACATAGTTAGAGCTACAGAGAAGGCGTCGTCTGATTCATGGCTACAAGGACCACTTCAGGAGTGGGTGTACAGACGACGGTCGGGACAGTCATGGTATTTGGGGATGCAGCAGGTAGAGGAAGAAAGAACATTCAATGATAAGTAGTTCTATGAATTATCAAATTACGAAAATCAGGATGGTATAGTAATAGATACAGAATTATATACTAAGCTTAAAGGTCGACTTTAACAGAATATTTATCATTCAAGAAGGATTTAGGTACACAAATCCTGAGATTCTGGACATTACTGAAAACAATTAGAATAAACTGTATATTAAGAATGCTATATCGAAATAGGCTTTAATCTTGTCTGATATCATTTACATCAGATCGATAGTTGTATTTAGCCCGAGAGGGAACATGCATAATGCTTGTTTTGTAGAACGTACATTATAAGCATCAAAGGGACCAATGACACAGATCCATGAGGATGAGGAATTACACAACGGGGTGTCAAGAGCGAAAGGAAACTTGTTTATTGTGATTGCATATATTGTAGGAATAATGAAAATGAATAAACATTGTAATGGTTTTCCAAGAGAGAAAGGAAATGTTCGATAAGATCGCATTTAAAGAGACAGAAATTCAATTCAGTCGATTCGAGTATAGAGTTAACTCCGTTCTTAGGTAATGGGTTCATCTTACATTTAATAAGGTCTTAAGCGAATTCCTTATTTCGTGATTCATACAAAGTTATTTAATCCCAACGCTTGGTCAACTGTTATTGTTAAGGATCGGTTTATCAGAAAGAATCAGATAGATTAAAATGTGTCTCTTCTAATCATTGCATTTCGCCAGCACCTATAAAAACAATGATGTTTGGATACATGTACGTATAAATAGATAACGTTCATTACCTGTTCGTATGTTTCGTTATACGTATTCCACACAGTTATTATTTGAATTACACCATATAGGTGGTGGTAGAACACACAAGATTAGTTCCCTCTTTATCATGTTTTTCCTGAGTAAAGCGGGTGAAGTTCTGTGTACAAAGTTCATTCGGTTTTCTCCGGAGAACGCGGAAACGAACGAACTCTATTGTATTTGTATTGCCAATAGTAAGATTGTTGTAGCACATTGTAGTGAGGTAGTAAAGTTTCCTTATAAGGATTGTTTACAATTGAATGGGTATGTGTAGCTCGGGTTTTTCGTGAGAGTGCGTAGTAAACATGGTATCTGAAGGATTCCGGTTTCTTGTTGCACAGAAGTGTTACGACAAGATGATTGTTTTAGATACTCTTTATAGAATATTGAGTACTGCAGAATTGAATTAGTGCATCTTAATAAAACATAATCCCGGCTGAATGAAATTAAACTAAGATCCATGCGATAGATTTGGATATTGATTGCTAATTGAATACATAACCGTTCGTACGACGTAATCCACACAATTACCTTTCTAAATTCCACCAAGCAGATGGTTGTAGAACGCAGACGATTAATCTATCTCATTAACAGAAATGCGGGTAAAGATACGGGTACAAAGGCCATTCGGTTTTCTCCGGAAAATACGGAATCGCACGAGCTCTTCAGAACTCATACTGTCGTGTCGTCAAACTAATCGATGGATTACATTCGTAGAACGGTATAAGTTACCTTACTAGGTTTGATTTCTAAGCAACGGTTCTGTGCAAATCAGGGTTTCTCGTACGAGAGTGAGTAAATAAAGTAACTGATAGAATTCCAGATTCACGTTGTGTGGATTTACAACGGCATGCTTGTTGAAAATAGTCTTTACAGTATTTGAACATTGTAGAATTGAATTCATGCATTGTAAGCAGTGAAGGGACAAAAGATACTTGTCTATGAGGCTGTGGCAAATTACACAATGATTCTCCAAGAGTGAAAAGAGAAATGGTTGATACGATATGAATTGACATTGAACGCAGCGAAGGGACTTAAGATATTTGTCTATGAGGCTGTGGTGCATTGTTCAATGGATCTCTAAGAGTTAAAAGGAATTCCTTGGTTTGAATTCATATAAAGAGTTACATTGCAAGCAGATAAGGGACAAAAGATACTTGTCTATGAGGCTGTGGCAAATTACACAATGACTTTCCAAGAGTGAAAAGAGAAATGGTTGATACGATATGAATTGACATTGAACGCAGCGAAGGGACTTAAGATATTTGTCTATGAGGCTGTGGTGCATTGTTCAATGGATCTCTAAGAGTTAAAAGGAAATTCCTTGGTTTGAATTCATATAAAGAGTTACATTGCAAGCAGATAAGGGACAAAAGATACTTGTCTATGAGGCTGCAGCGAATTACACAATGACTTTCCACGAGTGAAAAGAGAAATGGATGATACGTTATGAATTAACATTGAACGGACTTAAGATATTTGTCTATGAGGCTGTGCCGAATTGGATAATGCGTTTCAAATTGCTAAAAGGGAATTCCCTGATTCAATTGCATTTCACATTACACGAAACGAAGGGACAAAATCTACTTGTATATGAGGTTACGGCGAATTACACTACGATTTCCTATGGGAAAGGTTTTAGTTGATTTCAACCGAATACAGAGTAAATAACCTGTTTGTATGACTTCTCTCAATTCTGTCACGTAGTTGGTCGTAGACCACAGATGATTAAGTTACCTCATTAACATGTATGTCCCGAGTACAATGGGTTTCCATGAGTGAAAACGGAATTGCTTGATTCGACTCCGGTAAAATAATTCACATTGCACGGTTTCAGTCAATTGGATTTGTATACTGGTTAAACATTGCTATAAGGTAACGGGCTAAGGGACGGGGATGATAAACGCTTTTTAAGAAATAGCGATTTCATTTCTATTCCGTGATTCATATAAATTGCATAAACCTAATGCTAGGTTGATAGATACCGTTTAGGATTAATAATCCAACAGAGAGAATACGGGGCCAAAAAGAGACCTGTAAATACAGGCATCCAGAGCACATTCACCAAAACAATGATGTGTACATAAGTAATAATGACGTAATGTAAGTTGACTGTTTGTATGCAAGTTATAGGTTCTCCACACAATGGCTATTCGAATTCCACCATATAGTTGTCTATAGAACACACGCGATTAATTCACCTCATTAACATGCATTCCCCAAACAAAGCGGGCGAAGTTATGTGTACAAAGGCCATTACGTTCTCTTCGGAGAAATAAACGAGATACATAGTACTCATATTGCCAGTAATCCGATTACATGTGTTGTCAGGTAGTACAGGTTCCTTAAACAGATTGATTACTACGGAATGGGTTGGTACGTACAGATTGGTCTTATCGTGCCCGGGTGTGTTAGTTATCTTAAGAATTCCGGATTACCGTTATTCTGATGTACGACGGCAAGATAATTGCTGTAAAATACTCCAATCGAGTACTAAATAATTCAGTTAATGCATCCTAAAAGAACAGATCGATATGAGTTAATAAAACTAGATGTATTAATTATGTAATACGTTCAGATATTACTGAATACCAGATAGATCCCGAGATCCCGGACTTTCGCTCGATAAACTGTGGCCCGTTCTGGACACTACTACACTTAATCGTTCTGTTTTCCTTTTACCCGTAGTAAAAGATTACTGTATAAATGATTTATATTTGGCTGAATGTAATGAAAGAAAATATAAATATATTTATGTGAGGTTCGCTTACTCGGTTGTGTTACGAAAATATCCGTTTTCATTACGGATACGTTCGGGTGTTTCCGGAATGTATGGTCATATATATACCGCTAGCGCGGGTTTATTGGTCATCGACGTTCAGAGCGGGCTATAGTACAGATGCCCTCCCTCCCGCCCAAACTATTCAGAAATTAAAGACAAGTTCCATTTGTCTGGGAGGTGTTCATCCTCCATTTGCATTACCGGCTTGGTGTACAGAGCAAAACCAATGGTTCTCATTAACCAGGGAAAAAACAATTACTCGTTCCCAATGCATAACTACTGATTGTTTGTTTCAGAAGTAGCGATTACCTGTTGTTGCCGATAACTCATTCGACAAGAATACTGCGTGGTATGGGTGGAGTTGGTTTAGAAGAGGATTCCAAGGACAGTTATTCAGCAATCAGTGTCTATGATTGCTTATTGTGTTTTTCATATTAATAATGCATAAATGCATGGACACATTACATTGCCGTAGTCAATTGGTAATATGTTATATGTTCGGAATCCTGAGTGAGATAGTACATTGCTAATAAAACTGTGGCCCGTTCCGGACACTACTACACTTAATCGTTCTGTTTTCCTTTTACCCGTAGTAAAAGATTACTGTATAAATGATTTATATTTGGCTGAATGTAATGAAAGAAAATATAACTATATATCATAAACCTATACAACCTTTACAATATATACTTGTGTAACATGTACCTATAAAACATGTACCCATACAACCATTCTCTATAGAACATGTACCTATACAACATGTTCCTATACAACATGTACCTATACAACATGTACGTTATTAACATGTACCTTAACAACATATACCTATGCAATATGTACCTAAACAGCATTTACCTATACACTATGTACATATACAGCATGTCCCTATAAAACATGCACCTTTACAATATGTACATACACATGCATCTATAAAACATATACATATACAACATGTAACTATACAAACTGTACCTTTACAACATATACCTTTACAATATATACCTATATTACATGTACCTATAAAACAAGTACCTATACAACCTGTATTATACAACATGAACCTATACAACATGTACCTATATAACATGTATCTATACAACCTGTTCCTATACAACATATACCTCTACAACATTAAATATACAACATGTACTTATACAACATGTACCTTTACAATATGCATCTATGTTACATGTACCTAAAATACATTTACCTATACAACCTGTCCCTATAAAACATGTACCTATACAACATGTACGTATGTATCATGTGCCTATACAATACATACTTATACAACATGTACCTTAACAACATATACCTATACAACATGTACCTATTAACATGTACCTATACAATACATACTTATACAACATGTACCTTAACAACACATACTTATACAACATAAACCTTTACAACCTGTACATAAACAACATGTACCTATACAACATGTACCTATTAACATGTACCTATACAACATGTACCTATAAAACCAGGACCTATTAACAAAAACTTCTACAATATGTACATATATTGCATGTACTTACAAAACATGTACCGAGACAACATGTACCTATACAATATCTACCTATACATCAGGTATCTATTACATTATGGATCTATATTACATATACCTATAAAACATGCACCCACACAACATGTACCTATACAAAATGTACCTATAAAAACGTAACCAATACAATGGACCATACAATATATACCTATTCAACCTGTACCTATACAACATATACCTATAAAACAAGCACCTATACAATATGTAAATACACAAAAGGTACCTTTACAACATGTAACTTTACAAAATGTACCTATGCAACATGTAACTATACAACATGTAACTTTACCAAATTCACCTATACAACAAGTAACTATACAATATGTAACAATACAACATGTACCTATACAACCTGTCCCTATACAACGTGCACCTATACAACATATACTTATACAACATGTACCTTTACAACATATACCTATAGAGAAAGTACCTATACTTCATGTTTCTATAAAATACGTCCCTATAAAACATGTACCTATACAATATATATATACACAACGTATACCTATACAACATGTTTCTATACAACCTGTACCTTTACAACATGTACCTATAGAACATATACCTATACAACATGTAACTATAAAATATGTACATACATAGCATGTAGCTATACAGCATGTACCTGTACAATATGTAACTATACAAGATGTACCTGTAAAGTATGTACCTATACCATATGTATATACACAACATGTACTTATACAACATGTACCTATAAAACATTAACCTTAATAATATGTACATACACAACATGTACCTATACAACTTCTACCTATACAACATATACCTATACAAAATGCACCTATACAACAAGTACTTATAGATCATGTACCTATACAATATTTACGTTTATAACGTGTACCTATATAACATATACCTAAACACCCTGTACCTATAAAACATGTACCTATTCAAAATGTACCTATACAATATGTACCTATACAACATGTAGCTAAACAACTTGTACCTATGAAACGTGTACCTATTAACATGTACCTATACAAAATGTACCCATAAAACATGTACCTATACAAAATGTACCTATAAAACATGTACCAATCAACATGTACCTATGCAAAATGAACCTATATTGAAATTCCCTATAAAACATGTACCTATACAACATGTACCTATACAACATGTACCTATACACCATGAACCTATACAATATGTACCTTTACAGCATGAACCTATACCATATATACCTAAAAAATATGTACCTATACAAAATGTACCCATAAAACATGTACCGATCAACATGTACCTATGCAAAATGTACCTATATTGAAATTCCCTATAAAACATGTACCTATACAACATGTACCTATACAATATGTACCTATACACCATGAACCTATACAATATGTACCTTTACAGCATGAACCTATACAATATGTACCTAAAAAATATGTACCTATACAATATGTACCTATACAACATGTACCTATACAGCATGTACCTAAAAAACATTTAACTATACAACAAGTACCTATACATTATGTACATATACAATATCTACCTTTATAACATGTACCTATTAATATGTACTTATACAACATGTTCCCATAAAACATGTACCTATTAATTTGCACCTATACAATATGTTCCTTTATTGCATGTACCTATGAAACAAGTACCTATGCAACATGTACCTTTACATCATGTACCTATTTAACATGAACATATACAACAAGTGCCTATGCAACATATACCTTTACAATATTTGCGTATACAACACGTACCTATTCAACATGTACCTATACAACATGTTCCTATACAACATGTACCTATAAAATATGTATCTATACATGATGTACCTATACAATATGGACATACATAAATTGTACCTATACAACATGTACCTATAGAATATGGACATACATAAAATGTACCTATACAACATGTACCTATAAAACATGTACCTATATTACATGTACCTTTATAACTTGTACCTTTATATCATATACCTTTATATCATATACCTTTATAGCATGTACCTATATAACATGTACGTATATAATATGTACCTTTATATCGTATACCTTTATATCATATACCTTAATAACATGTACCTATATAACATGAACCTATATAACATGTACCTTTATAACATGTA
>OX401422.1:2451832-2487241 GCA_947846245.1 Cerastoderma edule
TTATAACCTATACCTTTATAACATGTACCTATACAACATGTACCTTTATAACATGTACCTATATAACATGTACCTTAATATCATGTACCTCTATAACATGTACCTATACAACATGTACCTATATAACCTATACCTTGATAACCTTTACCTTTATAACATGTACCTATACAACATGTACCTTTATAACCTATACCTATATAACATGTACCTATACAACATGTACCTTTATAACATATACCTTTATATCTTGTACCTTTATAACTTATACCTTTATATCATGTACCTTTATATCATATACCTTTATATCATGTACTTTCACAACCTATAACCTTATATCATGTACCTTTATATCATGTACCTATACAAACTCTACCTTTATAACATGTACCTATCCAACATATACCTTAACATTATGTACATATACAACATGTACCCATACAACATGTACCTATATAATATTAAGAACTATTAGTTCACATAATAGTCTCAATTTATTGCGCTGAAATGACATCGTAAAGGGGGAATTTAATGCAGTGCGAATCTACCTGGGGTATCTATAATGCGTGGGTAATTTTCATGCGTAACCGGCACTACCAAATCAGCAGATTTAGCGAACGCCATTTTATCGAACGAAATTCAACATTTTTAAATCTGCGGTCATCGGCGATATGCCTTCGAAAAGAGCTTCGAAATGGGTTAAAAAGGTGACATGAACACCGTATGCGAAGCCAACCACGACAAGAAGGATCGATGAAGAACAGGAGTTGGTGCAATTGTCTTCGGAGGCGGAGACACAGCAAGGTAACGTGTTTTCGAGTATCGTCGTAAACGATGGCGTGAATAGCCAGATGCAATCCCTCGATTTCACAGGTAATGTAATCAGATGCGTTGATGATGACATGGCCTTGCACATATCCGCTGATCTGAAATCGAAAATACTGGCTGGGGAGTACGTAAATCTGGCGGCGCTACTCCGCAAAGACGGGTCTAATGCAGGCCGGGGATCGACCCTTACCCTTAGTGATCAGGGCCAGATTGAGGTGGTTCGAAAGCAAAGTCGCTCTATAAATAACATTAATGAATGGACCGACGCCTTCATTCTGTTCATGTCAGTTTACACTAAAAAGTATCTTGTGAAAACTGGTGAGTTGTTGCAATACATGTCGGTTATTAGAGAGGCAGAGGCACGGTCTGGGGGCACAATGGGTTGGCGTACCTACGATGAGAATTTTCGTTTGAGACAGGCAATTAATCCTGTATCATGGGCTAAAATTAATGCAGATCTTTGGCTTAGAACGATGTCCATGTCTGCCCCTGTTTCAAAATTTGTCCCAAGTCAAATAGCAGGTAAATAAAACTCGCAAATGCAGGCAGGTTTGTGTTACGACTACAATTCTGCAAGGGGTTGTCGCTTTGCTAATTGTAAGTTTAAACACATTTGTATATTGTGTAAAGGGGAGCATTCGCAAACAAAATGCAACCAGAACCAAATTCCGCAGTGAACGTATAAGGTCCGCATTTAGAATCATACCTTTAAATAAGCAAGATTTTTCACTTGTCGGCTCCAAACATGAAAATTTTTATTTCTTTGACAAAATGCTGCCATTTGGATGTATGATTTCATGTGCTTTGTTTGAGAAATTTGCCACCAGCCTACAATGGATTGTTCAGAAAAACTGCCACTGTGGTATGGTGGATCACTATTTGGATGATTTCATATTTGGGGGAAAACCCCGAACTGATGAATGCTCAATACTTATGGAGACATTTTTCAATGCATGTTCTAGACTGGGAATACCAGTGGCAGAAGAGAAAAACGGTCTGGCCGGCAACGGTAATTATTTTCCTTTGGTAAGAGTTAGACACAATGCTCATGCAGATTTTTGTATTCCTGAGGCAAAGATTTCACAGCTGGTGACAGTTATAAGAGGGGTTTTGGCACACAGACGGTCAGTTAAGCTTAAGGAAATGCAGTCTCTGATAGGGTCTTTAAATTTCATCTGTCGTGCTATTGCTCCTGGTCGGGCTTTTTGCAGAAGACTTATTAACTCAACCTGTGGCTTATTGAAGCCATATCATCACATCAATCTATCAACAGGAATAAAACAAGACTTACCGATGTGGTTAAAATTTTTGGCCACATTTAACGGGGTTTCTGTTTTTTGTGATGCAAATTGGTCTCTTAATTCGGATCTATGCTTATACACAGACAGCTCAGCTGCACATGGTCATGGTTTTGGGGCAATTTTTAAAAATCAGTAGGTTATGGCAACTTGGCCACAATATTGGCATGAGTCCGGCATAACAAAAGATATCACTTTGCTTGAGTTTTTCCCTTTATTAGTTGCAATTAATGTTTGGGGTAAGGAACTTAGGAACAAAAGGGTGATCTTCAAGTGCGATAATATGGCAGTTGTTCACATCATAAATAAACAGACTAGCAAATCTGATAGGATAATGATCATGGTTAGAGCATTTGTGTTACAGTGTTTAGAACTTAATATAGTTTTTAAGGCAGAACATATTCCTGGCTCATCAAATGCAATCACAGATAGCTTATCTCGTTTGCAGATGGAAAGATTCAGGTCTCTAGCACCAGAGGCGGAGCGGTCTCCACGGATGGTTCCAAGTCGCCTCTGGCTCATCTTCGACACGGAGCGCTAAAGTTACTGTCTGCTAGCCTGTCAAAGAATACACATTTAGCTTACAGAAATGCATTGAGAATTTTTAAGAAATTCCGCTTGGAGCATGGGCTTGCTCTTTGCTGGCCTGTCCAGGTTAATCAGCTTGAATTGTTTATTGCTTACCTACATTCACAAGGCTATGCCTCTAAGAGTGCTTCTTCTTTCCTCGCAGCAATATCTTTTGTACATAAGGTAAATAACATGAACAATGCAGAATTAACTTTTCGTAGCAGGAAGATGTTAGAAGGCTACCGTAGATTAAACCCTTCTAAAGATAGTCGCATGCCAATTCTATTTGAAACATTGGTAAAAATTTGTTTTCAACTGAAATCAATTTGCAACTCTTCATACGAGGCCACATTGTTTCAAGCGGCATTCACTTTGGCATTCTTCGGCCTTTTTAGAGTCAGTGAACTAGTCTGGGTCTACCCACAGGATTCGGACAGGGGCTTTCCCCTTCGGATGTTCACATTAACGTGGATGACCGAGGGGAGGGACTCATGTCTATTGATCTAAGGAAGTCTAAGACAAACCAGGTGGGAGCGAAGCAAGTCGTTAGAATTTATACCATTAAATCGGCAGTGTGTCCGGTTAAAGCCATGCAAACTTACATGCAAATGAGAACCCAAAACACACATATTCTGTTCTGTCATAAGGATGGTTCTCCTTTAACAAGGTATCAGTTTGGCGCTGTTCTCTCAAAGGTTCTGTGTGCGCTAAACATTGATTCTTCAAAGTATAAATCACATTCATTCCGCATCGGGGCAGCTACATGGTTAGCAAAAAGGGGAATTGATTATGATACTATCAAAAGTATGGGAAGGTGGTCTTCTAATGCGTTTTTGAAATATATCCGAATTTAATGTCTTGTTTGTAAATTTGTATATTAGACTTTTTTCTTAAGGCTGGAGTACCCCAGCCAATGTCTGTATGGTCGCAAAGTATAATTTCAGACCTGTGGATGATAGGCGACTCATACATTCATTGGCTGGAACAGCGCACCATAGTTAGGGGAATAGAGTCTACCCTTGGCGTAAGCGGTTTAAACGGAGTGAGATGGTTATGTAGAAGGGGAATGCATTGGAGTGAACTCAACAACAAGCTTCAATATGCCTGCCTGTATTCTAGGCCTCCAAAGGTTGTATTTATTCATTTAGGGTCTAATGACCTAACTACAGTTAAAGGCTGTGTTCTTGAACATCAAATAAGAAAAGACTTATTTCACTGGATGGGCAAATTACCAAATTCAAAATTTATTTTTTCTGAGATTTTCCAAAGGATGTCATGGCGGGGCCCATTGTTTCCCATTCAAAAACTGGAGCGTAAGCGCAGGCATCTGAACAGCTGTATCAGGCGTTTTATGGGTTTTTGTGGTGGTTTTTACGTAAGTCATCCTGACATTACAGCAGACACCCCTGGGTTGTATTTCAGGGATGGGGTCCATCTGTCGGACATAGGCTATGATTTTATGCTCATGAGTATTAAAGACATGCTGGAAAGTATACATTAAGATTGTGTGGTCGGAATTTTGGGGCGAACAGGTTCGTGTGGCGGAAAATTCCGTGCAGGTCAAAGGTTAGCCATATTTTATATATGGTTTATAATGATTTGTTGCATTGGTAGGCGTGCTGGCTTGTGACCGATACACTTGCTGTAGGGCTCGCAGATCTGCCATCTATGTTCGTACTGGGTGGCGGATCAGCTGGCTCTAGTAGGCCCTCTCCTATGTTCGTACTGGGAGAGTGGTCGTGGTTGGTTGGTAGATCGTGGTTATACTCCATCGTGTTTTGGGGTCGGCTCCATCGTGTTTTGGGGCCTGTTGATCTTACCTGGTTTCTGAGTTAGTCACATCCGGCATGTCAGATCTGCATGGGGTTTTCCGCCTACAAACAATGACCTTATCGCCATCAAAAATTAATTAAATATGTAAATATAAGTATTTGATTTGTTTAATCATTTTAGCCTTTCTGCAATAATAAGAACTATTAGTTCACATAATAGTTTCAATTTATTGCGCTGAAATGACATCGTAAAGGGGGAATTTAATGCAGTGCGAATCTACCTGGGGTATCTATAATGCGTGGTAATTTTCACGCGTAACCGGCACTACCAAATCAGCAGATTTAGCGAACGCCATTTTATCGAACGAAATCCCGCCCTCCCTCCCTACATATAATGGTTTGCAGAGGGGTTATTATGAATGTTGTTTTGCTGTTCTAGATTCTCGTTTCAGGATGTTATTGTTGTTTCGTTGGGAACCGACTTGTTTCAAAGGTGTAGGGTTCAGAGTGACAGGCGGGGGTATACACGTTTCGGAACGACTGTCGTTGCTGGAAGCCGTGGCCAAGCCGGTCCAGGGGATACCAAGTTTATATCGCGTGTGGCTATAAGCCAAAAGGACTCTGTCATTTTGACATGATGCGCGTATGAAATTGTATCCAAGTGTTGTTACGGCTTTTTCTGTCATATTTGTCGGCGGAAAATTCCGTGCAGGTCAAAGGTTAGCCATATTTTATATATGGTTCATAATGATTTGTTGCATTGGTAGGCGTGCTGGCTTGTGACCGATACACTTGCTGTAGGGCTCGCAGATCTGCCATCTATGTTCGTACTGGGTGGCGGATCAGCTGGCTCTAGTAGGCCCTCTCCTATGTTCGTACTGGGAGAGTGGTCGTGGTTGGTTGGTAGATCGTGGTTATACTCCATCGTGTTTTGGGGTCGGCTCCATCGTGTTTTGGGGCCTGTTGATCTTACCTGGTTTCTGAGTTAGTCACATCCGGCATGTCAGATCTGCATGGGGTTTTCCGCCTACAAACAATGACCTTATCACCATCAAAAATTAATTAAATATGTAAATATAAGTATTTGCTTTGTTTAATCATTTTAGCCTTTCTGCAATAAGTACCTATACAACATGTACCTTTATAACATGTACCTTTATAACATGTTCCTTTAAAACATGTACCTATATAACATGTACCTATATAACATGTACCTTTATAACATTTACCTTTATAACATGTACCTTTCTAACATGTACCTTTATAACATGTACCTATATAACATGTACCTATACAACATGTACCTTTATAACATGTACCTATATAAAATGTACCAATACAACATATACCTTTATAACATATACCTATATAACATATACCTTTATAACATGTACCTTTATAACATGTACCTATATAAGATGTACCTTTATAACATGTTTCTTTATAACATGTACCTTTATGACATGTACCTATACAACATGTACCTATTTAAAATGTACCTTTATATCATATACCTTTATATCATATACCTTTATAACATGTACCTATATAACATGTACCTGTATAATATGTACCTTTATATCATATACCTTTATATCATATACCTTTATAACATGTACCTATATAACATGTACATATATAACAAGTACCTATATAATATGTTTCTTTATATCATATACCTTTATATCATATACCTTTATAACATGTACCTATATAACATGTACCTATATAACATATACCTTTATAACATGTACCTTTATAACATGTACCTATATTACATGTACCTTTATAACATGTACCTTTATAACATGTACCTTTATAACATGTACCTTTATAACATATACCTTTATAACATGTACTATACAACATGTACCTATACAACATGTACCTTTATAACATGTTCCTTTATAACATGTACCTTTATAACATGTACCTATATAACATGTACCTTTATAACATGTACCTTTATAAAATGTACCTTTATAACATGTAGCCTTATAACAGGTACCTTTAACACATGTACCTTTATAACATGTACCTTTATGTCACCTTTATAACATGTACCTATACAACATGTACCTATATAACATGTACCGATATAACATGTACCTTTATAACATGTACCTATATAACATGTGCCTTTATAACATGTACCTATATAACATGTACCTATACAACATGTACCTTTATAACATGTGCCTTTATAACATGTACCTTTATAACATGTACCTATATAACATGTTCCTTTATAACATATACCTTTATAACATGCACCTTTATAACATGTACCTTTATAACATGTTCCTTTATAACATATATCTTTATAACATGTACCTTTATATCATGTACCTATATAACGAGTACATATACAACATGTAACTTTATAACACGTACCTATATAACATGTACCTTTATAACATGTACCTTTATAACATGTACCTATACAAAATGTACCTATATAACATGTACCTTTACATCATGTACCTATATAACATGTACCTTTATAACATGTACCTTTATATCATGTACCTTTATAACATGTACCTTTATAACATGTACCTTTATAACATGTACCTTTATAACATGTACCTATACAACATATACCTATATAACATGTACCTATATAACATGTACCTTTATATCATTTACCTATATAACATGTACCTTTATAACATGTACCTTTATAACATGTACCTATACATCATGTACCTATATAACATATACCGATATAACATGTACCTTTAGAACATGTACCTATATAACATGTACCTTTATAACATGTACCTATATAACATGTACCTATATAACATGTACCTATACAACATGTACCTTTATAACATTTACCTTTATATCATGTACCTATATACCATGTACCTATACAACATGTACCTATATAACCTTTACCTTAAAAACCTATACCTTTATAACATGTACCTATACAACATGTACCTTTATAACATAAACCTATATAACATGTACCTATACAACATGTACCTTTATAACATGTACCTATATAACATGTACCTTTATAACATGTACCTTTATAACATGTACCTATATAACATGTACCTATATAACATGTACCTTTATAACATGTACCTTTATAACATGTACCTTTATAACATGCATGTACCTTTATAACATGTACCTTTATAACATGTACCTTTATAACATGTACCTTTATAACATGTACCTTTTATAACATGTACCTTTATAACATGTACCTATACAACATGTACCTATATAACATGTACCTATATAACATGTATCTTTATATCATGTACCTATACAACATGTACCTATACAACATGTACCTTTATAACATGTACCTTTATTTTATGTACCTATACAAGATGTACCTATACAACATGTACCTATATAACATGTATCTATATAACATGTACATATACAACATGTACCTGTACAACATGTACCTATATAACATGTACCTATACAACATGTACCTTTATATCATTTACCTATATAACATATACCTTTATAACATGTACCTTTATAACATGTACCTATAAAACATGTACATATATAACATGTACCTATACAACATGTACCTTTATAACATGTACCTTTATAACATGTACCTTTATAACATGTACCTATATAACATGTACCTATACAACATGTACCTTTATAACATGTGCCTTTATAACATGTACCTTTATAAAATGTACCTATGTAACATGTACCTTTATAACATGTACCTTTATAACATGTACCTTGATAACATGAACCTTTATAACATGTACCTTTATAACATGTACCTATACAACATGTACCTATATAACATGTACCTATATAACATGTATCTTTATATCATGTACCTATACAACATGTACATATACAACATGTACCTTTATAACATGTACCTTTATTTTATGTACCTATACAAGATGTACCTATACAACATGTACCTATATAACATGTATCTATATAACATGTACATATACAACATGTACCTGTACAACATGTACCTATATAACATGTACCTATACAACATGTACCTTTATATCATTTACATATATAACATATACCTTTATAACATGTACCTTTATAACATGTACCTTTATAACATGTACCTTTATAACATGTACCTATACAACATGTACCTTTATAACATGTACTTTCACAACCTATAACGTTTTATCATGTACTTTTATAACCTACACCTTTATATCATGTACCTTTATAACATATACCTTTATATCTTGTACCTTTATAACTTATAACTTCATGTCATGTACCTTTATATCTCATAGCTTCATATCATGTACTTTCACAACCTATAACTTTATATCATGTACCTTTATATCATGTACCTATACAACCTCTACCTTTAAAACATGTACCAATACAACATGTACCTTTATAACATGTACCTTTATAACATGAACCTATACAACATGTACCTTTATAACATGTACCTATATAACATGTACCTTTATAACATGTCCCTATATAACATGTACCTATACAACATGTAACTTTATATCATGTACCTATATAACATGTACCTTTATAACATGTATTATAACATGTACCTTTATAACCTATACCATGATAACCTATACCTTTATAACATGTACCAATACAACATGTACCTTTATAACATGTACCTATATAACATGTTCCTTTATATAAGGTACCTATATAACATGTACCTATACAACATATACCTATATAACCTATACCTTGATAACGTATACCTTTATAACATGTACCTATACAACATGTACCTTTATAACATGTACCTTTATAACATATACCATGATAACCTATACCTTTATAACATGTACCTATACAACATGTACCTATACAACATGTACCTTTATAACATGTACCTATATAACATGTACCTATACAACATGTACCTTTATAACATTTATACAACATGTACCTATATAACATGTACCTATACAACGTATACCTTTATAACATGTACCTTTATAACATGTACCTTTATAACATGTACCTTTATAACATGTAACATGTACCTATACAACATGTACCTATACAACATGTACCTTTATATCATGTACCTATATAACATGTACCTATACCTTTATAACCTGTACCTTGATAACCTATACCTTTATAACATGTACCTATACAACATGTACCTTTATAACATGTACCTATACAACATGTACCTTTATAACATGTACCTTTATAACATGTACCTTTATAACATGTACCTTTATAACATGTACCTTTATAACATGTACATATATAACATGTACCTATACAACATGTACCTTTATATCATGTACCTTTATATCATGTACCTATATAACATGTACCTTTATAACCTATACCTTTATAACCTATACCTTGATAACCTATACCTTTATAACATGTACCTATACAACATGTACCTTTATAACATGTACCTATACAACATGTACCTTTATAACATGTACCTATACAACATGTACCTTTATAACATGTACCTATATAACAGGTACCTATACAACATGTACCTTTATATCATGTACCTATATAACATGTACCTTTATAACATGTACCTTTATAACCTATACCTTGATAACATATACCTTTATAACATGTACCTATACAACATGTACCTTTATAACATGTACCTATATAACATGTACCTTTATATCATGTACCTATATAACATGTACCTATACAACATGCACCTATATAACTTATACCTTGATAACCTATACCTTTATAACATGTACCTATACAAAATGCACCTTTATAACATAAACCTATATAACATGTACCTATACAACATGTACCTTTATAATATATACCTATATAACATGTACCTATACAACATGTACATTTATAACATATACCTTTATATCTTGTACCTTTATAACTTATACCTTTATATCATGTACCTTTATATCATATACCTTTATATCATGTACTTTCACAACCTATAACTTTATATCATGTACCTTTATATCATGTACCTATACAACCTCTACCTTTATAACATGTACCTATCCATCATATACCTTAACATTATGTACCTATACAACATGTACCTCTACAACATGTACCTATATAATATGTACCTATACAACATGTACCTTTATAACATGTACCTATATAACATGTACCTTTATAACATGTACCTTTATAACATGTACCTTTATAACATGTACCTTTATAACATGAACATTTATAACATCTTCCTTTATAAAATGTATCTTTATAACATCTACCTATATAACATGTACCTATATAACATGTACATATACAACATGCACCTTTATAACATGTACCTTTATAACATGTACCTTTATAAAATGTACCTATATAACATGTACCTTTATGTCATGTACTTTTACAACATGTACCTATACAACATGTACCAATACAACATGTACCTTTATAACATGTACCTTTATAACATGTACCTTTAAAACATGTACCTTTATAACATGTACCTTTATAACATAAACCTATATAACATGTACCTATACAACATGTACCTTTATAACATATACCTATATAACATGTACCTATACAACATGTACATTTATAACATATACCTTTATATCTTGTACCTTTATAACTTATACCTTTATATCATGTACCTTTATATCATATACCTTTATATCATGTACTTTCACAACCTATAACTTTATATCATGTACCTTTATATCATGTACCTATACAACCTCTACCTTTATAACATGTACCTATCCATCATATACCTTAACATTATGTACCTATACAACATGTACCTCTACAACATGTACCTATATAATATGTACCTATACAACATGTACCTTTATAACATGTACCTATATAACATGTACCTTTATAACATGTACCTTTATAACATGTACCTTTATAACATGTACCTTTATAACATGAACATTTATAACATCTTCCTTTATAAAATGTATCTTTATAACATGTACCTATATAACATGTACCTATATAACATGTACATATACAACATGCACCTTTATAACATGTACCTTTATAACATGTACCTTTATAAAATGTACCTATATAACATGTACCTTTATGTCATGTACTTTTACAACATGTACCTATACAACATGTACCAATACAACATGTACCTTTATAACATGTACCTTTATAACATGTACCTTTAAAACATGTACCTTTATAACATGTACCTTTATAACATGTACCTTTATAACATGTACATTTATAACATGTACCTTTATAACATGTACGTTTATAACATGTTCCTTTATAACATGTACCTTTATAACATGTACCTATATAACATGTACCTATATAACATGTACATATACAACATGTAACTTTATAACATGTACCTATATAACATATACCTTTATAACATGTATCTTTATAACATGTACCTTTATGACATGTACCTATACAACATGTACCTATATAACATGTACCTTTATATCATATACCTTTATATCATATACCTTTATAACATGTACCTATATAACATGTACCTATATAATATGTACCTTTATATCATATACCTATATAACATATACCTTTATAACATGTAACCTTATAACATGTACCTATACAACCTATAACTTTATATCATGTACCTTTATATCATGTACCTATACAACCTCTACCTTTATAACATGTACCTATCCATCATATACCTTTACATTAGGAACCTTTATAACATGTATCTTTATAACATGTACCTTTATAACATGTGCCTTTATAACATGTACCTATACAACATGTACATATATAACATGTACCTATACAACATGTACCTATATAACATGTACCTATACAACATGTACCTTTATAACATGTACCTATATGACATGTACCTTTATAACATGTACCTTTATAACATGTACCTTTATAACATGTACCTATAAAACATGTACCTTTATTTCATGTACCTTTATAACATGTACCAATACAACATGTACCTTTATAACATGTACCTTTATAACCTGTACCTTTATAACATGTACCTATATAACATGTACCTTTATAACATGTACCTTTATAACATGTACCTTTATAACATGAACCTTTATAACATGTACCTTTATAACATGTACCTATACAACATGTACCTTTATAACATGTGCCTTTATAACATGTATCTTTATAACATGTACCTATATAACATGTACCTTTATAACATGTACCTTTATAACATGTACCTTTATAACATGAACCTTTATAACATGTACCTTTATAATATGTACCTATACAACATGTACCTATATAACATGTACCTATATAACATGTATCTTTATATCATGTACCTATACAACATGTACCTATACAACATGTATTTTTATAACATGTACCTTTTTTTTATGTACCTATACAAGATGTACCTATACAACATGTACCTATATAACATGTATCTATATAACATGTACATATACAACATGTACCTGTACAACATGTACCTATATAACATGTACCTATACAACATGTACCTTTATAACATGTACCTATAAAACATATACCTTTATAACATGTACCTATATAACATGTACCTTTATATCATGTACCTATATAACATGTACCTATACAACATGTACCTATATAACCTATACCTTGATAACTTATACCTTTATAACATGTACCTATACAACATGCACATTTATAACATAAACCTATAAAACATGTACCTATACAACATGTACCTTTATAACATATACCTATATAACATGTGCATATACAACATGTACCTTTATAACATATACCTTTATATCTTGTACCTTTATAACTTATACCTTTATATCATGTACCTTTATAACATATACCTATATAACATGTGCCTATACAACATGTACCTTTATAACATATACCTTTATATCTTGTACCTTTATAACTTATACCTATACAACATGTACTTTTATAACATATACCTATATAACATGTGCCTATACAACATATACCTTTATAACATATACCTTTATATCTTGTACCTTTATAACATATACCTATATAACATGTACCTATACAACATGTACCTTTATAACATATACCTATATAACATGTACCTATACAACATGTACCTTTATAACATATACCTATATAACATGTGCCTATACAACATGTACCTTTATAACATATACCTTTATATCTTGTACTTTTATAACTTAAACCTTTATAACATGTACCTTTATAACATGTACCTATACAACTTATAACTTTATATCATGTACCTTTATATCATGTACCTATACAACCTCTACCTTTATAACATGTACCTATCCATCATATACCTTTACATTATGTACATATACAACATGTACCTATACAACATGTACCTATATAACATGTATCTAAACAACATGTACCTTTATATCATGTACCTATATAACATGTACGTTTATAACATGTACCTTTATATCATGTACCTTTATAACATGTACCTATATAACATATACCTTTATAACATGTACATTTATATGATGTACCTTTATAACATGTACCTTTATTACATGTACCTTTATAACATGTACCTATATAACATGTACCTATACAACATGTACCTTTATAACATGTACCTTTATAACATGTACCTTTATAACATGTACCTATACAACATGTACCTTTATAACATGTACCTTTATAACATGTACCTTTATAACATGTACCTATATAACATGTACCTTTATAACATGTACCTTTATAACATGTACCTTTATAACATGTACCTTTATAACATGTACCTATATAACATGTACCTTTATAACATGTACCTTTATAACATGTACCTTTATAACATGTACCTTTATAACATGTACCTATATAACATGTACCTATACAACATGTACCTTTATAACATATACCTAAATAACATGTACCTATACAACATGTACCTTTATAACATATACCTTTATATCTTGTACCTTTATATCATGTACCTATATAACATGTACCTATATAACATGTACCTTTATAACATATACCTATATAACATGTACCTTTATTACATGTACCTTTATAACATATACCTATATAACATGTACCTATACAACATGTACCTTTATAACTTATACCTTTATATCCTGTACCTTTATATCATATACCTTTATATCATGTACTTTCACAACCTATAACTTTATATCATGTACCTTTATTTTATGTACCTATACAAGATGTACCTATACAACATGTACCTATATAACATGTATCTATATAACATGTACATATACAACATGTACCTGTACAACATGTACCTATATAACATGTACCTATACAACATGTACCTTTATAACATGTACCTATATAACATATACCTTTATAACATGTACCTATATAACATGTACATTTATATCATGTACCTATATAACATGTACCTATACAACATGTACCTATATAACCTATACCTTGATAATTTATACCTTTATAACATGTACCTATACAACATGCACCTTTATAACATAAACCTATATAACATGTACCTAAACAACATGTACCTTTATAACATATACCTATATAACAAGTACCTATACAACATGTACCTTTATAACATATACCTTTATATCATGTACCTATACAACCTCTACCTTTATAACATGTACCTATCCATCATATACCTTAACATTATGTACCTATATAACGTGTACCTTTATAACATGTACCTATATAACATGTACCTTTATAACATGTACCTTTATAACATGTACCTTTATAACATGTACCTTTATATCATGTACCTATATAACATGTACCTATACAACATGTACCTATATAACCTATACCTTAAAAACCTATACCTTTATAACATGTACCTATACAACATGTACCTTTATAACATAAACCTGTATAACATGTACCTATACAACATGTACCTTTATAACATGTACCTATATAACATGTACCTTTATAACATGTACCTTTATAACATGTACCTATATAACATGTACCTACACAACATGTTCCTTTATAACATGTACCTATATAACATGTACCTTTATAACATGTACCTTTATAACATGTACCTTTATAAAATGTACCTATATAACATGTACCTACACAACATGTCCCTTTATAACATGTACCTATATAACATGTACCTTTATAACATGTACCTTTATAACATGTACCTTTATAACCTGTACCTTTATAACATGTACCTTTATAACATGTACCTATACAACATGTACCTATATAACATGTACCTATATTACATGTACCTTTATATCATGTACCTATACAACATGTACCTATACAACATGTACCTATATAACATGTACCTATACAACATGTACCTTTATAACATGTACCTTTATATCATGCACATATACAACATGTACCAATACAACATGTACCTTTATAACATGTACCTTTATGTCATGTACTTATACAACATGTACCTATACAACCTATAACTTTATATCATGTACCTTTATATCATGTACCTATACAACCTCTATCTTTATAACATGTACCTTTATACAAAGTACCTTTATATCATGTACCTTTATAACATGTACCTATACAATACGTACCTATTTAACATATACCTATATAACATGTACCTTTATATCATGTACCTATACAACATGTACCTATACAACATGTACCTATATAACATGTACCTATACAACATGTACCTTTATATAATTTACCTTTATAACATGTACCTATATAACATGTACCTTTATAACACGTACCTATATAACATGTACCTATACAACATGTACCTTTATATCATGTACCTATATAACATGTACCTATACAACTGGTACCTATATAACCTATACCTTAAAAACCTATACCCTTTATAACATGTACCTATACAACATGTACCTTTATAACATAAACCTATATAACATGTACCTATACAACATGTACCTTTATAACCTTTACCTTTATAACATGTACCTTTATATCATGTACCTATACAACATGTACCAATACAACATGAACCTTTATAACATGTACCTTTATAACATGTACCTTTATAACATGTACCTATATAACATGTACCTATATAATATGTACCTTTATATCATATACCTTCATATCATATACCTTTATAACATGTACCTTTATAAAATGTGCCTTTATAACATGTACCTTTATAACATGTGTATTTATAACATGTACCTATATAACATGTACCTTTATAACATGTACCTTTATAACATGTACCTTTATTACCTGTACATTTATAACCTGTACCTTTATAACATGTACCTTTATGTACCTATACAACATGTACCTTTATAACATGTACCTTTATAACATGTACCTTTATATTATGTACCTATACAAGATGTACCTATACAACATGTACCTATATAACATGTATCTATATAACATGTACATATACAACATGTACCTGTAAAATATGTACCTATATAACATGTACCTATACAACATGTACCTTTATATCATTTACCTATATAACATATACCTTTATAACATGTACCTTTATAACATGTACCTTTATAACATGTACCTTTATAACATGTACCTATACAACATGTAGCTTTATAACATGTACTTTCACAACCTATAACGTTTTATCATGTACTTTTATAACCTATACCTTTATATCATGTACCTTTATAACATATACCTTTATATCTTGTACCTTTATAACTTATAACTTCATGTCATGTACCTTTATATCTCTTACCTTTATATCATGTACTTTCAAAACCTATAACTTTATATCATGTACCTTTATATCATGTACCTATACAACCTCTACCTTTATAACATGTACCTATACAACATGTACCTATATAACTTGTACCTATACAACATGTAACTTTATATCATGTACCTATATAGCATGTACCTTTATAACATGTACCTTTATAACCTATACCTTGATAACCTATACCTTTATAACATGTACCTATACAACATGTACCTTTATAACATGTACCTATATAACATGTACCTACACAACAGGTACCTTTATAACATGTACCTATACAACATGTACCTATACAACATGTACCTTTAAACATGTACCTTTATAACATATACCTATACATGATGTACCTTTATAACATGTACCTTTTTAACATGTACCTTAATAACATGTACCTTTATAACATGTACCTTTATAACATGTACCTATATAACATGTACCTATACAACATGTACCTTTATATCATGTACCTATATAACATGTACCTTTATAACATGTACCTTTATAACATGTACCTTGATAACCTATACCTTTATAACATGTACCTATACAACATGTACCTTTATAACATGTACCTATATAACCTGTACCTATACAACATGTACCTTTATAACATGTACCTATATAACATGTACCTATACAACATGTACCTTTATATCATGTACCTATATAACATGTACCTTTATAACCTATACCTTTATAACCTATACCTTTATAACATGTACCTATACAACATGTACCGTTATAACATGTACCTATATAACATGTACCTTTATATCATGTACCTCTATAACATGTACCTATACAACATGTACCTATATAACCTATACCTTGATAACCTTTACCTTTATAACATGTACCTATACAACATACACCTTTATAACATAAACTTATATAACATGTACCTATACAACATGTACCTTTATAACCTATACCTATATAACATGTACCTATACAACATGTACCTTTTTAACATATACCTTTATATCTTGTACCTTTATAACTTATACCTTTATATCATGTACCTTTATATCATATACCTTTATATCATGTACTTTCACAACCTATAACCTTATATCATGTACCTTTATATCATGTACCTATACAAACTCTACCTTTATAACATGTACCTATCCAACATATACCTTAACATTATGTACATATACAACATGTACCCATACAACATGTACCTATATAATATTAAGAACTATTAGTTCACATAATAGTCTCAATTTATTGCGCTGAAATGACATCGTAAAGGGGGAATTTAATGCAGTGCGAATCTACCTGGGGTATCTATAATGCGTGGGTAATTTTCATGCGTAACCGGCACTACCAAATCAGCAGATTTAGCGAACGCCATTTTATCGAACGAAATTCAACATTTTTAAATCTGCGGTCATCGGCGATATGCCTTCGAAAAGAGCTTCGAAATGGGTTAAAAAGGTGACATGAACACCGTATGCGAAGCCAACCACGACAAGAAGGATCGATGAAGAACAGGAGTTGGTGCAATTGTCTTCGGAGGCGGAGACACAGCAAGGTAACGTGTTTTCGAGTATCGTCGTAAACGATGGCGTGAATAGCCAGATGCAATCCCTCGATTTCACAGGTAATGTAATCAGATGCGTTGATGATGACATGGCCTTGCACATATCCGCTGATCTGAAATCGAAAATACTGGCTGGGGAGTACGTAAATCTGGCGGCGCTACTCCGCAAAGACGGGTCTAATGCAGGCCGGGGATCGACCCTTACCCTTAGTGATCAGGGCCAGATTGAGGTGGTTCGAAAGCAAAGTCGCTCTATAAATAACATTAATGAATGGACCGACGCCTTCATTCTGTTCATGTCAGTTTACACTAAAAAGTATCTTGTGAAAACTGGTGAGTTGTTGCAATACATGTCGGTTATTAGAGAGGCAGAGGCACGGTCTGGGGGCACAATGGGTTGGCGTACCTACGATGAGAATTTTCGTTTGAGACAGGCAATTAATCCTGTATCATGGGCTAAAATTAATGCAGATCTTTGGCTTAGAACGATGTCCATGTCTGCCCCTGTTTCAAAATTTGTCCCAAGTCAAATAGCAGGTAAATAAAACTCGCAAATGCAGGCAGGTTTGTGTTACGACTACAATTCTGCAAGGGGTTGTCGCTTTGCTAATTGTAAGTTTAAACACATTTGTATATTGTGTAAAGGGGAGCATTCGCAAACAAAATGCAACCAGAACCAAATTCCGCAGTGAACGTATAAGGTCCGCATTTAGAATCATACCTTTAAATAAGCAAGATTTTTCACTTGTCGGCTCCAAACATGAAAATTTTTATTTCTTTGACAAAATGCTGCCATTTGGATGTATGATTTCATGTGCTTTGTTTGAGAAATTTGCCACCAGCCTACAATGGATTGTTCAGAAAAACTGCCACTGTGGTATGGTGGATCACTATTTGGATGATTTCATATTTGGGGGAAAACCCCGAACTGATGAATGCTCAATACTTATGGAGACATTTTTCAATGCATGTTCTAGACTGGGAATACCAGTGGCAGAAGAGAAAAACGGTCTGGCCGGCAACGGTAATTATTTTCCTTTGGTAAGAGTTAGACACAATGCTCATGCAGATTTTTGTATTCCTGAGGCAAAGATTTCACAGCTGGTGACAGTTATAAGAGGGGTTTTGGCACACAGACGGTCAGTTAAGCTTAAGGAAATGCAGTCTCTGATAGGGTCTTTAAATTTCATCTGTCGTGCTATTGCTCCTGGTCGGGCTTTTTGCAGAAGACTTATTAACTCAACCTGTGGCTTATTGAAGCCATATCATCACATCAATCTATCAACAGGAATAAAACAAGACTTACCGATGTGGTTAAAATTTTTGGCCACATTTAACGGGGTTTCTGTTTTTTGTGATGCAAATTGGTCTCTTAATTCGGATCTATGCTTATACACAGACAGCTCAGCTGCACATGGTCATGGTTTTGGGGCAATTTTTAAAAATCAGTAGGTTATGGCAACTTGGCCACAATATTGGCATGAGTCCGGCATAACAAAAGATATCACTTTGCTTGAGTTTTTCCCTTTATTAGTTGCAATTAATGTTTGGGGTAAGGAACTTAGGAACAAAAGGGTGATCTTCAAGTGCGATAATATGGCAGTTGTTCACATCATAAATAAACAGACTAGCAAATCTGATAGGATAATGATCATGGTTAGAGCATTTGTGTTACAGTGTTTAGAACTTAATATAGTTTTTAAGGCAGAACATATTCCTGGCTCATCAAATGCAATCACAGATAGCTTATCTCGTTTGCAGATGGAAAGATTCAGGTCTCTAGCACCAGAGGCGGAGCGGTCTCCACGGATGGTTCCAAGTCGCCTCTGGCTCATCTTCGACACGGAGCGCTAAAGTTACTGTCTGCTAGCCTGTCAAAGAATACACATTTAGCTTACAGAAATGCATTGAGAATTTTTAAGAAATTCCGCTTGGAGCATGGGCTTGCTCTTTGCTGGCCTGTCCAGGTTAATCAGCTTGAATTGTTTATTGCTTACCTACATTCACAAGGCTATGCCTCTAAGAGTGCTTCTTCTTTCCTCGCAGCAATATCTTTTGTACATAAGGTAAATAACATGAACAATGCAGAATTAACTTTTCGTAGCAGGAAGATGTTAGAAGGCTACCGTAGATTAAACCCTTCTAAAGATAGTCGCATGCCAATTCTATTTGAAACATTGGTAAAAATTTGTTTTCAACTGAAATCAATTTGCAACTCTTCATACGAGGCCACATTGTTTCAAGCGGCATTCACTTTGGCATTCTTCGGCCTTTTTAGAGTCAGTGAACTAGTCTGGGTCTACCCACAGGATTCGGACAGGGGCCTTTCCCCTTCGGATGTTCACATTAACGTGGATGACCGAGGGGAGGGACTCATGTCTATTGATCTAAGGAAGTCTAAGACAAACCAGGTGGGAGCGAAGCAAGTCGTTAGAATTTATACCATTAAATCGGCAGTGTGTCCGGTTAAAGCCATGCAAACTTACATGCAAATGAGAACCCAAAACACACATATTCTGTTCTGTCATAAGGATGGTTCTCCTTTAACAAGGTATCAGTTTGGCGCTGTTCTCTCAAAGGTTCTGTGTGCGCTAAACATTGATTCTTCAAAGTATAAATCACATTCATTCCGCATCGGGGCAGCTACATGGTTAGCAAAAAGGGGAATTGATTATGATACTATCAAAAGTATGGGAAGGTGGTCTTCTAATGCGTTTTTGAAATATATCCGAATTTAATGTCTTGTTTGTTAATTTGTATATTAGACTTTTTTCTTAAGGCTGGAGTACCCCAGCCAATGTCTGTATGGTCGCAAAGTATAATTTCAGACCTGTGGATGATAGGCGACTCATACATTCATTGGCTGGAACAGCGCACCATAGTTAGGGGAATAGAGTCTACCCTTGGCGTAAGCGGTTTAAACGGAGTGAGATGGTTATGTAGAAGGGGAATGCATTGGAGTGAACTCAACAACAAGCTTCAATATGCCTGCCTGTATTCTAGGCCTCCAAAGGTTGTATTTATTCATTTAGGGTCTAATGACCTAACTACAGTTAAAGGCTGTGTTCTTGAACATCAAATAAGAAAAGACTTATTTCACTGGATGGGCAAATTACCAAATTCAAAATTTATTTTTTCTGAGATTTTCCAAAGGATGTCATGGCGGGGCCCATTGTTTCCCATTCAAAAACTGGAGCGTAAGCGCAGGCATCTGAACAGCTGTATCAGGCGTTTTATGGGTTTTTGTGGTGGTTTTTTACGTAAGTCATCCTGACATTACAGCAGACACCCCTGGGTTGTATTTCAGGGATGGGGTCCATCTGTCGGACATAGGCTATGATTTTATGCTCATGAGTATTAAAGACATGCTGGAAAGTATACATTAAGATTGTGTGGTCGGAATTTTGGGGCGAACAGGTTCGTGTGGCGGAAAATTCCGTGCAGGTCAAAGGTTAGCCATATTTTATATATGGTTTATAATGATTTGTTGCATTGGTAGGCGTGCTGGCTTGTGACCGATACACTTGCTGTAGGGCTCGCAGATCTGCCATCTATGTTCGTACTGGGTGGCGGATCAGCTGGCTCTAGTAGGCCCTCTCCTATGTTCGTACTGGGAGAGTGGTCGTGGTTGGTTGGTAGATCGTGGTTATACTCCATCGTGTTTTGGGGTCGGCTCCATCGTGTTTTGGGGCCTGTTGATCTTACCTGGTTTCTGAGTTAGTCACATCCGGCATGTCAGATCTGCATGGGGTTTTCCGCCTACAAACAATGACCTTATCGCCATCAAAAATTAATTAAATATGTAAATATAAGTATTTGCTTTGTTTAATCATTTTAGCCTTTCTGCAATAATAAGAACTATTAGTTCACATAATAGTTTCAATTTATTGCGCTGAAATGACATCGTAAAGGGGGAATTTAATGCAGTGCGAATCTACCTGGGGTATCTATAATGCGTGGGTAATTTTCACGCGTAACCGGCACTACCAAATCAGCAGATTTAGCGAACGCCATTTTATCGAACGAAATCCCGCCCTCCCTCCCTACATATAATGGTTTGCAGAGGGGTTATTATGAATGTTGTTTTGCTGTTCTAGATTCTCGTTTCAGGATGTTATTGTTGTTTCGTTGGGAACCGACTTGTTTCAAAGGTGTAGGGTTCAGAGTGACAGGCGGGGGTATACACGTTTCGGAACGACTGTCGTTGCTGGAAGCCGTGGCCAAGCCGGTCCAGGGGATACCAAGTTTATATCGCGTGTGGCTATAAGCCAAAAGGACTCTGTCATTTTGACATGATGCGCGTGTGAAATTGTATCCAAGTGTTGTTACGGCTTTTTCTGTCATATTTGTCGGCGGAAAATTCCGTGCAGGTCAAAGGTTAGCCATATTTTATATATGGTTTATAATGATTTGTTGCATTGGTAGGCGTGCTGGCTTGTGACCGATACACTTGCTGTAGGGCTCGCAGATCTGCCATCTATGTTCGTACTGGGTGGCGGATCAGCTGGCTCTAGTAGGCCCTCTCCTATGTTCGTACTGGGAGAGTGGTCGTGGTTGGTTGGTAGATCGTGGTTATACTCCATCGTGTTTTGGGGTCGGCTCCATCGTGTTTTGGGGCCTGTTGATCTTACCTGGTTTCTGAGTTAGTCACATCCGGCATGTCAGATCTGCATGGGGTTTTCCGCCTACAAACAATGACCTTATCACCATCAAAAATTAATTAAATATGTAAATATAAGTATTTGCTTTGTTTAATCATTTTAGCCTTTCTGCAATAAGTACCTATACAACATGTACCTTTATAACATGTACCTTTATAACATGTTCCTTTAAAACATGTACCTATATAACATGTACGTATATAACATGTACCTTTATAACATTTACCTTTATAACATGTACCTTTCTAACATGTACCTTTATAACATGTACCTATATAACATGTACCTATACAACATGTACCTTTATAACATGTACCTATATAAAATGTACCAATACAACATATACCTTTATAACATATACCTATATAACATATACCTTTATAACATGTACCTTTATAACATGTACCTATATAAGATGTACCTTTATAACATGTTTCTTTATAACATGTACCTTTATGACATGTACCTATACAACATGTACCTATTTAACATGTACCTTTATATCATATACCTTTATATCATATACCTTTATAACATGTACCTATATAACATGTACCTGTATAATATGTACCTTTATATCATATACCTTTATATCATATACCTTTATAACATGTACCTATATAACATGTACATATATAACAAGTACCTATATAATATGTACCTTTATATCATATACCTTTATATCATATACCTTTATAACATGTACCTATATAACATGTACCTATATAACATATACCTTTATAACATGTACCTTTATAACATGTACCTATATTACATGTACCTTTATAACATGTACCTTTATAACATGTACCTTTATAACATGTACCTTTATAACATATACCTTTATAACATGTACTATACAACATGTACCTATACAAAATGTACCTTTATAACATGTTCCTTTATAACATGTACCTTTATAACATGTACCTATATAACATGTACCTTTATAACATGTACCTTTATAAAATGTACCTTTATAACATGTAGCCTTATAACAGGTACCTTTAAAACATGTACCTTTATAACATGTACCTTTATGTCACCTTTATAACATGTACCTATACAACATGTACCTATATAACATGTACCGATATAACATGTACCTTTATAACATGTACCTATATAACATGTGCCTTTATAACATGTACCTATATAACATGTACCTATACAACATGTACCTTTATAACATGTGCCTTTATAACATGTACCTTTATAACATGTACCTATATAACATGTTCCTTTATAACATGTACCTTTATAACATGCACCTTTATAACATGTACCTTTATAACATGTTCCTTTATAACATGTATCTTTATAACATGTACCTTTATAACATGTACCTATATAACATGTACATATACAACATGTAACTTTATAACATGTACCTATATAACATGTACCTTTATAACATGTACCTTTATAACATGTACCTATACAAAATGTACCTATATAACATGTACCTTTACATCATGTACCTATATAACATGTACCTTTATAACATGTACCTTTATATCATGTACCTTTATAACATGTACCTTTATAACATGTACCTTTATAACATGTACCTTTATAACATGTACCTATACAACATATACCTATATAACATGTACCTATATAACATGTACCTTTATATCATTTACCTATATAACATGTACCTTTATAACATGTACCTTTATAACATGTACCTATACATCATGTACCTATATAACATATACCGATATAACATGTACCTTTAGAACATGTACCTATATAACATGTACCTATATAACATGTACCTATACAACATGTACCTTTATAACATGTACCTTTATATCATGTACCTATATACCATGTACCTATACAACATGTACCTATATAACCTATACCTTAAAAACCTATACCTTTATAACATGTACCTATACAACATGTACCTTTATAACAAAAACCTATATAACATGTACCTTTACAACCTGTACCTTTATAACATGTACCTATATAACATGTACCTTTATAACATGGACCTTTATAACATGTACCTATATAACATGTACCTTTATAACATGTACCTTTATAACAATTACCTATATAACATGTACCTTTATAACATGCACCTTTATAACATGTACCTTTATAACATGTACCTTTATAACATGTACCTTTATAACATGTACCTTTATAACATGTACCTTTATAACATGTACCATGTACCTTTATGTCACTTTTACAACATGTACCTATACAACATATACCAACATGTACCTTTATAACATATACCTTTATAACATGTACCTTTATAACATGTACCTATATAACATGTACCTTTATAACATGTACCTTTATAACATATACCTATATAACATATACCTTTATAACATGTACCTTTATAACATGTACATTTATAACATGTACCTTTATAACATGTACCTTTATAACATGTACCTTTATAACATGTACCTTTATGTCATGTACTTTTACAACATGTACCTATACAACATGTACCAATGCAACATGTACCTTTATAACATATACCTTTATAACATGTACCTATATAACATGTACCTATATAACATGTACCTTTATAACATATACCTTTATAACATATACCTATATAACATATACCTTTATAACATGTACCTTTATAACATGTACCTATATAAGATGTACCTTTATAACATGTTTCTTTATAACATGTACCTTTATGACATGTACCTATACAACATGTACCTATTTAAAATGTACCTTTATATCATATACCTTTATATCATATACCTTTATAACATGTACCTATATAACATGTACCTGTATAATATGTACCTTTATATCATATACCTTTATATCATATACCTTTATAACATGTACCTATATAACATGTACATATATAACAAGTACCTATATAATATGTACCTTTATATCATATACCTTTATATCATATACCTTTATAACATGTACCTATATAACATGTACCTATATAACATATACCTTTATAACATGTACCTTTATAACATGTACCTATATTACATGTACCTTTATAACATGTACCTTTATAACATGTACCTTTATAACATGTACCTTTATAACATATACCTTTATAACATGTACTATACAACATGTACCTATACAACATGTACCTTTATAACATGTTCCTTTATAACATGTACCTTTATAACATGTACCTATATAACATGTACCTTTATAACATGTACCTTTATAAACATGTACCTTTATAACATGTAGCCTTATAACAGGTACCTTTAAAACATGTACCTTTATAACATGTACCTTTATGTCACCTTTATAACATGTACCTATACAACATGTACCTATATAACATGTACCGATATAACATGTACCTTTATAACATGTACCTATATAACATGTGCCTTTATAACATGTACCTATATAACATGTACCTATACAACATGTACCTTTATAACATGTGCCTTTATAACATGTACCTTTATAACATGTACCTATATAACATGTTCCTTTATAACATGTACCTATATAACATGTGCCTTTATAACATGTACCTATATAACATGTACCTATACAACATGTACCTTTATAACATGTGCCTTTATAACATGTACCTATATAACATATACCGATATAACATGTACCTTTAGAACATGTACCTATATAACATGTATATACAACATGTACCTTTATAACATGTACCTATTATATCATGTACCTATATACCATGTACCTATACCAACATGTACCTTTATAACATGTACCTATACCAACATGTACCTTTATACCCAACATGTACCTATACAACATGTACCTATATAACATGTACCTTTATATCATATACCTTTATATCATATACCTTTATAACATGTACCTATATAACATGTACCTATTTAATATGTACCTTTATATCATATACCTTTATGTCATATACCTTTATAACATGTACCTATATAACATGTACCTATATAACATGTACCTTTATAACATGTACCTTTATAACCTGTACCTTTATAACATATACCTTTATATCATGTACTATACAACATGTACCTATACAACATGCACCTTTATAAACTGTACCTTTATAACATGTACCTTTATAAAATGTACCTATATAACATGTACCTTTATAACATGTACCTTTATGTCATGTACTTTTACAACATGTACCTATACAACATGTACCAATACAACATGTACCTTTATAACATGTACCTTTATAACATGTACCTTTATAACATGTACCTATATAACATATACCTATATAATATGTACCTTTATATCATATACCTTCATATCATATACCTTTATAACATGTACCTTTATAAAATGTGCCTTCATAACATGTACCTTTATAACATGTACCTATATAACATATACCTATATAATATGTACCTTTATATCATATACCTTCATATCATATACCTTTATAACATGTACCTTTATAAAATGTGCCTTCATAACATGTACCTTTATAACATGTGCATTTATAACATGTACCTATATAACATGTACCTTTATAACATGTACCTTTATAACATGTACCTTTATAAAATGTGCCTTCATAACATGTACCTTTATAACATGTGCATTTATAACATGTACCTATATAACATGTACCTTTATAACATGTACATTTATAACCTGTACCTTTATAACATGTACCTTTATGTACCTATACAATATGTACCTATATAACATGTACCTTTATAACATGTACCTTTAAATCATGTACCTATGCAACATGTACCTATACAACATGTACCAATACAACATGTACCTTTATAACATGTACCTTTATAACATGTACCTTTATAACATGTACCTATATGACATGTACCTTTATAACATGTACCTTTATAACATGTACCTTTATATCATGTACTTATACAACATGTACCTATACAACATGTACCAATACAACATGTACCTTTATAACTAGTACCTTTATAACATGTAACTTTATAACATGTACCTATATAACATGTACCTATACAACATGTACCTTTATAACATGTGCCTTTATAACATGTACCTTTACATCATGTACCTATATAACATGTACCTTTATAACATGTACCTTTATAACATGTACCTTTATAACATGAACCTTTATAACATGTACCTTTATAACATGTACCTATACAACATGTACCTATATAGCATGTACCTATATAACATGTACCTTTATAACATGTACCTATACAACATGCACCTTTATAACATAAACCTATATAACATGTACCTATACAACATGTACCTTTATAACATATACCTATATAACATGTACCTATACAACATGTACCTTTATAACATATACCTTTATATGTTGTACCTTTATAACTTATACCTTTATATCATGTACCTTTATATCATATACCTTTATATCATGTACTTTCACAACCCAAAACTTTATATCATGTACCTTTATATCATGTACCTATACAACCTCTACCTTTATAACATGTACCTATCCAACATATACCTTAACATTATGTACCTATACAACATGTACCTATACAACATGTACCTATATAATATGTACCTATATAACATGTACCGATATAACATGTACCTTTATAACATGTACCTATATAACATGTGCCTTTATAACATGTACCTATATAACATGTACCTATACAACATGTACCTTTATAACATGTGCCTTTATAACATGTACCTTTATAACATGTACCTATATAACATGTTCCTTTATAACATGTACCTATACAACATGTACGTATATAACATGTACCTTTATATCATATACCTTTATATCATATACCTTTATAACATGTACCTATATAACATGTACCTATATAATATGTACCTTTATATCATATACCTTTATATCATATACCTTTATAACATGTACCTATATAACATGTACCTATATAACATGTACCTTTATAACATGTACCTTTATAACATGTACCTTTATAACATATACCTTTATATCATGTACTATACAACATGTACCTATACAACATGCACCTTTATAACATGTACCTTTATAACATGTACCTTTATAAAATGTACCTATATAACATGTACCTTTATAACATGTACCTTTATTTCATGTACTTTTACAACATGTACCTACACAACATGTACCAATACAACATGTACCTTTATAACATGTACCTTTATAACATGTACCTTTATAACATGTACCTATATAACATGTACCTATATAATATGTACCTTTATATCATATACCTTCATATCATATACCTTTATATCATGTACCTTTATCTCATGTACCTATGCAACATGTACCTATACAACATGTACCAATACAACATGTACCTTTATAACATGTACCTTTATAACATGTACCTTTATAACATGTACCTTTATAACACGTACCTTTATAACATGAACCTTTATAACATGTACCTTTATAACATGTACCTATAAAACATGTACCTATATAGCATGTACCTATATAACATGTACCTTTATATCATGTACCTATACAACATGTACCTTTATAACATGTACCTTTATAACATGTACCTTTATATTATGTACATATACAAGATGTAACTATACAACATGTACCTATATAACATGTACCTATACAAAATGAACCTATATAACATGTACCTATATAACATGTATCTTTATATCATGTACCTATACAACTTGTACCTATACAACATGTACCTTTAAAACATGTACATTTATAACATGTACCTTTATAACATGTACCTTTATATTATGTACCTATACAAGATGTACCTATACAACATGTACCTATATAACATGTATCTATATAACATGTACATATACAACATGTACCTGTACAACATGTACCTATATAACATGTACCTATACAACATGTACCTTTATATCATTTACCTATATAACATATACCTTTATAACATGTATCTTTATAACATGTACCTTTATAATATGTACCTTTATAACATGTACCTATACAACATGTACCTTTATAACATGTACTTTCACAACCTATAACGTTTTATCATGTACTTTTATAACCTATACCTTTATATCATGTACCTTTATAAAATATACCTTTATATCTTGTACCTTTATAACGTATAACTTCATGTCATGTACCTTTATATCTCATACCTTTATATCATGTACTTTCAAAACCTATAACTTTATATCATGTACCTTTATATCATGTACCTATACAACCTCTACCTTTATAACATGTACCTATACAACATGTACCTATATAACATGTACCTATACAACATGTAACTTTATATCATGTACCTATATAACATGTACCTACACAACAGGTACCTTTATAACATGTACCTATACAACATGTACCTATACAACATGTACCTTTAAACATGTACCTTTATAACATATACCTATACAACATGTACCTTTATAACATGTACCTTTTTAACATGTACCTTTATAACATGTACCTTTATAACATGTACCTTTATAACATGTACCTATATAACATGTACCTATACAACATGTACCTTTATATCATGTACCTATATAACATGTACCTTTATAACATGTACCTTTATAACATATACCTTGATAACCTATACCTTTATAACATGTACCTATACAACATGTACCTTTATAACATGTACCTATATAACATGTACCTATACAACATGTACCTTTATAACATGTACCTATATAACATGTACCTATACAACATGTACCTTTATATCATGTACCTATATAACATGTACCTTTATAACCTATACCTTTATAACCTATACCTTTATAACATGTACCTATACAACATGTACCTTTATACAATGTACCTATATAACATGTACCTTTATAATATGTACCTATATAACATGTACCTATACAACATGTACCTATATAACATGTACCTATACAACATGTACCTTTATATCATGTACCTATATAACTATATAACATGTACCTATACAACATGTACCTATATATGTACCTATACCTAACATGATAACCTTTACCTTTATAACATGTACCTATACCAACATGTACCTTTATAACATAAACCTACCTTTATAACATGTACCTATACAACATGTACCTTTATAACATGTACCTATATAACATGTACCTTTATAACATGTACCTTTCTAACATTTACCTATATAACATGTACCAATACAACATGTACCTTTATAACATGTACCTATATAACATGTACCTTTATAACATGTACCTTTATAGCATGTACCTTTATAACATGTACCTTTATAACATGTACCTTTATAACATGTACCTTAATAACATGTACCATGTACCTTTATAACATGTACCTTTATAACATGTATGTACCTATATAACATGTACCCTATATAACATGTACCTTTATAACATGTACCTTATACAACATGTACCTTTATAACCTGTACCTTTATACAACATGTACCTTTATTATATGTACCTATACAACATGTACCCTATATAACATGTACCTTTATAACATGTACCTTTATAACATGTACCTTTATAATATGTACTATAACATGTACCAACATGTACCTATATAACATGTTCCTATATAACATGTACCTTTATAACATGTACCTTTATAACATGTACCTTTATAACATGTACCTATATAACATGTACCTTTATAACATGTACCTTTATAACATGTACCTTTATAACATGTATTACATGTACTATAACATGTACCTATAACATGTACCATGTATATAACATGTACCTTTATAACATGTACCTATATAACAACATGTACCTTTATATAACATGTATTTTCACATGTACCTATAACGTTTTATCATGTACCTTTATAACCTATACCTTTATATCATGTACCTTTATAACATATACCTTTATATCTTGTATCCTTTATATCATATACCTTTATATCATGTACTTTCACAACCTATAACTTTATATCATGTACCTTTATATCATGTACCTATACAACCTCTACCTTTATAACAACTACCTATACAACATGTACCTATATAACATGTACCTATATAACATGTACCTTTATATCATGTACCTATACAACTTGTGCCTATACAACATGTACCAATACAACATGTACCTTTATAACATGTATTTTTATAACATGTACCTTTATAACATGTACCTATATAACATGTACCTTTATAATATGCACCTTTATAACATGTACCTATACAACATGTACCTTTATAACATGAACTTTTATAACATGTACCTTTTTAACATAAACCTATATAACATGTACCTACACAATATGTACCTTTATAACATGTACCTATATAACATGTACCTTTATAACATGTACCTTTATAACATGTACCTATATAACATGTACCTCTACAACATGAACCTTTATAACCTGTACCTATAAATCATGTACCAATACAACATGTACCTTTATAACATGTACCTATATAACATGTAACTTTATAACATGTACCTTTATAACATGTACCTATATAACATGTACCTTTATAACAGGTACCTTTATAACATGTACCTTTATAACATGTACCTTAATGTCATGTACTTATACAACATGTACCTATACAACATGTACCAATACAACATGTACCTTTATAACATGTACCTATACAACATGTACCTATATAACATGTACCTTTATAACATGTACCTATATAACATGTGACTTTATAACATGTACCTATATAACATGTACCTATATAACATGTACCTATATAACCTATACTTTGATAACCTATACCTTTATAACATGTACCTATATAACATGTACCTATATAACATGTACCTATATAACCTATACCTTGATAACCTATACCTTTATAACATTTACCTTTATAACATAAACCTATATAACATGTACCTATACAACATGTACGTTTACAACATGTACCTATATAACATGTACCTTTATAACATGTACCTTTATAACATGTACCTTTATAACATGTTCCTTTATAACATGTATCTTTATAATATGTACCTATACAACATGTACCTATATAACATGTGCCTTTATAACATGTACCTTTATAATATGTACCTATACAACATGTACCTATATAACATCTACCTTTATAACATGTTCCTTTATAACATGTATCTTTATAATATGTACATATACAACATGTACCTATATAACATGTACCTTTATAACATGTACCTTTATAACATGTACCTTTATTACATGTAACTATATAACATGTACCTTTATAACATGTACCTTTATAACATGTACCTATATAACATGTACTTTTATAACATGTACCTTAATAACATGTACCTTTATATCATATACCTTTATATCATGTACTTTCACAACCTATAACGTTTTATCATGTACCTTTATAACCTATACCTTTATATCATGTACCTTTATAACATATACCTTTATATCTTGTACCTTTATAACTTATAACTTTATATCATGTACCTTTATATCATATACCTTTATATCATGTACTTTCACAACCTATAACTTTATATCATGTACCTTTATATCATGTACCTATACAACCTCTACCTTTATAACATGTACCTATACAACATGTACCTATATAATATGTACCTATATAATATGAACCTTTATATCATGTACCTATACAACATGTACCTATACAACACGTACCAATACAACATGTACCTTTATAACATGTACCTTTATAACATGTACCTTTATAACATGTACCTATATAACATGTACCTTTATAACACGTACCTATACAACATGTACCTTTATAACATGTACCTATCCATCATATACCTTTACATTAGGTACCTTGATAACATGTACCTTTATAACATGTACCTTTATAACATGTACCTATACAACATGTACATATATAACATGTACCTATACAACATGTACCTATATAGCATGTACCTATACAACATGTACCTTTATAACATGTACCTTTACAACATGTTCCTTTATAACATGTACCTTTATAACATGTACCTATATAACATGTACCTTTATAACATTTACCTTTGTAACATGTACCTTTATAACCTGTACCTTTATAACATGTACCTATATAACTTGTACCTTTATATCATATACCTTTATATCATATACCTTTATCACATGTACCTATATAACATGTACCTATATAATATGTACCTTTATATCATATACCTTTATATCATATACCTTTATAACATGTACCTATATAACATGTACCTATATAACATGTACCTTTATAACATGTACCTATATTACATGTACCTTTATAGCATGTACCTTTATAACATATACCTTTATAACATGTACTATACAACATGTACCTATACAACATGTACCTTTAAAACATGTACCTATATAACCTGTACCTTTATAACATGTACCTTTATAACATGTACCTTTATAACATGTACCTTTATAACATGTACCTTTATAACATGTACCTATATAACATGTACCTTTATAACATGTACCTTTATATCATGTACCTTTATAACATGTACCTTTATAATATGTACCTATACAACATGTACCTATATAACATGTACATTTATAACATGTACCTATATAACATATACCTTTATATCATGTACCTTTATAACATATACCTTTATATCTTGTACCTTTATAACTTATAACTTTATATCAGTTACCTTTATATCATATACCTTTATATCATGTACTTTCACAACCTATAACTTTATATCATGTACCTTTATATCATGTACCTATACAACCTCTACCTTTATAACATGTACCTATACAACATGTACCTATATAATATGTACCTATATAACATGAACCTTTATATCATGTACCTATACAACATGTACCTATACAACACGTATCAATACAACATGTACATTTATAACATGTACCTTTATAACATGTACCTTTATAACATGTACCTATATAACAAGAACCTTTATAACACGTACCTATACAACATGTACCTATATAACATATACCTATATAACATGTACCTATACAACATGTACCTTTATAACATGTACCTTTATAACATGTACCTATATAACATGTACCTCTACAACATGAACCTTTATAACCTGTACCTATAAATCATGTACCAATACAACATTTACCTTTATAACATGTACCTTTATAACATGTACCTTTATAACATGTACCTATATGACATGTACCTTTATAACATGTACCTTTATAACATGTACCTTTATATCATGTACTTATACAACATGTACCTATACAACATGTACC
>OX401422.1:2487741-2508741 GCA_947846245.1 Cerastoderma edule
CTTTGTGGAAATATAAGAATTGGCTTACTTTGGGGAGCAAATACTCATTTTGTCACATGAAAGGCTCAGTAAAAGGATAAGTCTCCTTGCAAACTCCTGGTAAACTTTTTTGATTGTATATGTTCTATAGATATTAGTTTAGCTTGATTGGGCTGCGTATGAGGGCCTTTAATCAATAAAGAGACATTCGTCATGTAAGGACAAATTGCTCATGCAATGTCAGAACCACCAAACTATGATATTTGAACCACAAGTGTCTCAGCATAAAATCATAGAATTTTCTTCACAAAATCATGTGTTGTAGGTACTGGTTTAAATCATCATGACAACAAACAACAAAATGTCATTTGGTGATGAAGAAGGGTCAGTTGGGTTATTATTACCAAACAATATTTAACAACATACTCATCTGCTTGTACATGGTAAGGGACTTAGTTACATCATTATAGAAAGTCAATCAGGTCTTTGTTTGAATTCCTCTTTATTGTTTAATGTAGATAAGAAAATCCCAAATAGATTGCTTTGCTGATCTCCAAAAGCTCATTCAATTACAAAAATAGCTTTGTTGTAGCCAAAAGGTCTTTTGTTTACCTTTCAAATAAAAGAAAAAGATTTCATAAATTTTCAATAATGTTTTATTAACCTTTGTTCACACATAAAACACTGCTTTTTTATGTGTTTTTCTATTAGAGCACTTAAAAATGAAGTACTGTATGCAATAAATGATTAATGAAATGAAGTTAAAAGACATAAGTGATACTCAGCATACAGCATAGGTTCATGTATCATAATTCTTTCCTATAACACATTGGTTGAAAAATAGTCACATCTTGATATTGACATTATTTTAATTCTTGACATCAACAGTTCCCTGGTCTTCATAGTTTGAATAGAAAAAAACTCCTGAAAGTTGGAAAAGTATGACAGTAACATTAATTATCAACTTTTTTAAATAGAAATTTCAACAAATATTCCTTGACATACATCTTTAAGACTTTCATCAAATTTTTCCAAAATTTTGTTTCAAATTTAGAGCAATAGCAGATATAATTGGAACTTTCTTTATCCAATGAAAAAAAAGCAATTGTGACAGGGCAAACATGCTCTCAGAGAATGTTTACCTTTGTCATAATTGGTTTTAAAATGTTGAAAATTAAGGTGTTTACAATGCATGTAAACTCTCATGTTTGTTTCCTTGAAACATTTCATTAACATGCAATAGATAAGAAAGATATTTAATAAATGACTCAAGTTACTGTCTTCCACTTGTCTGCTGCAGGCTAACTTAGAAGTTCTAACATAGTATGTGTTTTGTCTCATTAATTGAATTAGTTGAGTCTTTCAAAAAAGGAAAGAAAATGAGGACTATGAAACATGTGTGACATTGTTATCATTATAGAATATTCCATAGTCCATAGACAGTTTTTCTATATTATTGTCCTTTGATATTGTCAGTACCAACTAACACTAAACACTATCCTTTAAATATGGTTTATCACTGTTTAGGTTTATTTTTATCTTCATGAAATTAGTCTTTTGAAGAGAAAACTAAGCTTTTGAACATTTCATTAATCAGGTAGTCAAAGTACATGTGAATCTTCATCTGTTTTTGATTATATCTAATCCATGGAGTCTCCCATTGCTGAACATTTTGTTGTTGTTACCTTTTCCTTACTCTGCCAGATAGTCATCAGATATGGCTGTTAAAAGAGAAAAATAAAAACATAAATCTCTTGCCAAAACTGACCACCTTCATCTGACTGATTATTGGTAACATTGGAAATAATTCATGCCCCATAGTTATCAATTGAAGCAGTTATCTGACAGAATGAAAAAGAAGTGATTGGTGATAAGAATCTATATTTTAAGCTGTGTATCCAGGCAGGTTTATCCCATGATCAATGTTTGCAATATAAAACAGATTGCAATTTTTTTAAGCAGACTACTTCTGGTTTCCACTATTTTATATAGGCCATGTTGCGACGATGAATAATCTGCAACCGCCGGTGAATGTTGTTTCAACTTAAGCTGTGCCATCCCCTCCAAGACCATGCAGAGAGTTGCGAGTTGTGGGATGCGAATAACCTTAAAACATCACCCATCGATTGCAATATCTCTACCGAGTGTTAGACATAACGTAATAATAAACAATGGGTTATCATATATCACCAGAACCGTAAAGTTGATGGTCGGAACATGGCATAAATAAAATAGTGCAAAGCAAGAGTAATCTGAGAAAAAGAGTTGTTGCACGGATATCTTGTTCGGACCTTTTATCGTAAACATTGGTCACATGATCACCCCAATCGATACCTGTCTTGATTTTTTTTTTTGGTTTCATTCTCATTCTAGGTTTTTGTAAAAGATAATAATAATTTCAAATTGTGAGCAACACCAAATTCATCAACATTTGTGGATAATGACTTTTTGAAAACAAAGTGATAAAAGGAGGACATGTTAAGGAGTTCCATCTTTGTCAGACTTGCTTGTTTCCTTAAACCTTTGCTGCAGATGTAATTATGCTAAAATTCCATCAGAACTGTTTGAATTAAAGAGAAAACTACATTGACACTCAAAAGATTGTTCCTTGTTACATTACTTTCATAAGTTATATTCTATGATTATGACATTTCTGTTTGTAAAGTGCATATGGGCATGAGAACAACACTTTTACTTACTTGTATCTAAAAAATACAACCAATGTTAATACAGGTCTGCATCATCTTTTCCCGTGAACCTTGTTTAAAACTGACATTCTTCTTCAAGCATCATGCATTCTGTAAAATAAAAAAAAACACAACTAAATCACCCTTAACATTTCGGAAAACTTCTTATTTGCAAGAACATCTCAATGTTTGGGAATCATATCATCACAGTACGAATCCACTAAAATAGAATACTGCCAAACGAAAGGTGACATATTTAACCAACTTAACTATCTCGTTATTTCGTGTTAGTAAGTCGAAATAAAAACTTAATTATCTCGTTATTTCGAGTAAGTAAGTCGAAATAATGACTTAATTATCTTCCTATTTCAAATTAGTTAGTCGAAAAAATGACTTTATTATCTCATTATTTCGAGTTAGTAAGTCGAAATAATGACTTTACTATCTTGTTACTTTCGAGTTAATAAGTCGAAATAATAACTTAATTTTCTCGTTATTTCGACTTACCAAATCGGAAAAAAAATCACATAATTATCACCTCTATGCCACCGTAAATACTGGCTACATTTTAACTGACTGATTATTCTTAATTGGTAACATTGGAAATATTTCTATCACCATGGTAGTCAATTGAAGCAGTTATCTGACAGGAAGAAAAAGAACTGATTGTTGATAAAAATCTATATTTCAACCTGTTTTGACTTATTTTGGTTTCATTCTCATTCTTACGAAGGTTTTCGAAAAAAGAAAGAAGAAAAGAAAAGTCAATCACACATTTTGAGCAACAACAAATTCATCAACATTTATGGATAATGATTTTTTTTAAACAAAGGAATAAAAGAAGGAAATGTCAAGAAGTCAGACCTTTGTCAAACTTGTTTGTTTCCTGAAAACTTTGCTGCATATGTAATTATTCTATAATAATCTAATCAGAGATGTTTGACATTTGAGAAATTGCTTCTTTGTTATATTGCTTTCAAAAGTTGTCTTCTATGGTTATGACGCTTATGTTTGTAAAGTTCAAAGGAGCATGAGAAAAACTATGTACTTACTTGTATTATAAAACAGAGTCAATGTTTATGCAGGTCTGCATCATCTTTTCTTTTAAAGCTTGTTTGAAATTGTCATATTTCCAACCATCATGAATTCTGTGAAATAAAGAAAAAACAACTAAGGGATCTATTACCATAAACCTTTGGGCCAAAATTCTCACTTGCAAGAACAATTCAATGTTTGGGAATTATATTATCACTTGAATCAAGTAAAACAAAATACTGCCAACAAATAAGGTGACATATATCCAAATATGGGTCCTGCATGGCTCAGTGGTTAAGATGGTGGACTCAGAACAAGTGGGTTCTGGGTTCGAGCCCCACCGAGGCCATTTAGTTTTCGTAGGAGTGGCCTTTGGTAAGATCACTTCAGAGCCCTAGCCTTGTACTGGTGTATCCAGGAAAGCCACTTCAGAACTGAAAAATGTAGGTATGGCCCTGACGAAGAGGACCCATATGGGACATGTGTCGGGTAATGATTCTAAACTAAACTAAATACTTTACAGGGTATTTCATTTTTTAAAAAGAATATTCACGCTGTTATTGTTATTTAAACTATCGCCCCATAACGCTATTGAATTGTCAAGAAGGTACCTTGTACTTAATTTAAAAGCTCCAACAATAACAAATAATCCATGTCAGCAACTGACGAGTTGACATCGTTGCTTTATCGGTCAGCATAATAGTGTATTCCATATACAACACGATGTGTACCTAATGCTTTCCTTACACACCGCGAAAATGACATAGACCGTCTACATAAACATTAGATTATACCAAACTGCAGGGTGTAATCACCGAATCGATAGAAGGTGAACACTTATTTCACCGTGGAGTGTTGTGGGCAACACACATTTTCTAGCCTAGTACTGCAGGGAACATGAACTGTAATAATAAAAATTGAATGCTGTAGTTCTACTTAAAAGGGAGAAGTTTTTTTCAAATGGATGTTTGTTTAGAGGAAGCATCTTCAGCGAGGCGTGACGAGGGCTCGCCTTCTCGATTTTTCTACGACGGATTTTGGTGAAAATGGTCTATTTAGATATACTGTTTTATAACGAAATGAAAGAGTACAAAAAGTTCTCTTACCTGCAACCGGCGATTCGTTTTCCTTTCAAGGAGTTGAACACTGTGTCCAATTTAAAGTTTGAAGCGGTGGCGCCGATCCTGTTGTTCGTGTTTTGTTTTTCAATAGAATGGTTTATGGTTCATTCATGATTGGCGGCAATAAACTCAATGAGCGGCAATGAATTTATGTAAAACCAGTCCATTCCATAAAGCCGGAAACACCCGAAGCAAACCCGAGTTTTCTCTTTACAAGGAATGGTTCACTATTGGTAGATATATTGGTTGATAAAGGTAATGCTTGAAAATAAATTTAGATAGAACCAGTCCATTCCGTAAAGCCGGAAACACCCGAAGCAAACCCGAGTTTTCTCCTTTAGGTAAACCGGAAGCCACCTGTTTTTTTGTTAATGGTATAACCGGTGTTAACATAACTTGTTACTCGTACGTATGTTACCGTTATCCGCTCTCCGAGCGCTTCGCGCTCTGAGAGAGCGGTATAAACCGCCGCACTGCAAAATTGCTATGTGGTATGTTCGGTTCGGGTTGTCAAAACGGTAACATATATGTGTATGTAGCATAAGGAAAAGTTGAAATGCAGGGGAGTTTAGCGGTCAGCCATTTGTTACAGCAATGCATTTTCAAAATTAAAAAAAGGAGAACGAAATCGAACATTGTTGACTTCTGTATGTCAAATTTCAGAGGCCAGAACATTTCCCAAATTGGAACGGCGTGTCTCCAAACATGAATGATGTATCTTATGAAACATTTTAATTAATCGAAGACAAGAAAAAATATCCGAGCATGCAGAACGCAACTATTTTCAAAAAGAAGAAGCATGCTTACATAACAGGTTCATTTAGTGTCATGAATGGTCATCTTTTATGACACTAAATATTATCAATTGACAAAAAGTCTTGCTGTCGCACTGTCCTTTCTTTCGATAGCTTAAAGTATAATTGCGTATCGTGATGATGTATGGTACTCTTCCCAGGCGCAAAATCAAATCGAATCTTGCACCGTTTCAAAATGATCCTTCTACATCAATAAGACACTTTGAAATGCAATAGGAAAATTGCTCTTTTACAATGCGTTGGTTATACAACATCAGCCATTCCTTTGTTTAATATAAGTTTTGCTCGTTATGTAGCTGTAGTAAGTCAATGGCCTGTCTTGACGGTGTATATGGCTACACTACGTTTTTCTCTCGAGAACATTTCATGGTGGGTTTGATGAATCTCTCGCGCAGTATAATAAACAGGTATGAAGGGAGGTGTGATTGAAAAGTGTGCAATACAGTAGTAATTGAGTGAACACGAAGCATTGTACCAAGGGGTCATTCAATTAAGGAAATAGGGATCGAGTCAGATGTCGACCAATAGAAAGATGCATAGAGTACCCTCTCAACCAATGACCAAAGCCGATTGCGGTAAAATTTATTTCTGCCCAAACCACTGCGGTATCACCCGGGTGGTTGGGCGGAAAAGTGACTCTCTTACTGACAAGAGGTGTTTTTTCGAGCTCTCGTCGAAGAATGATCTACCTGCATTTTCCAGTCATGACCATTTCACTTATTCTAATAGTGAAGCTTCTATATATCCCTTTGTTCATTATAGTCTACGCATCATTGTATTGAATGATGTTCCCGTTGTACAAGGATCGTTAAATAATCGATGCTCTAATATGCTTCTGGAATCCTCAAACCAGTCCTCATTATGTTAATGTTGAAATACAACAAACATCCATCGCTGTTTTCATCTATCTTTAAGAACAACTATTCGTTTTAACAAGCTACAGTTTTTCTTTTCTGAGACAAAAGCTTCCATCTTAAACCAACATTAAATATTGAATCCAGTTTTTAATCGCGCACTTCCTTTGCTACAATTAGTTTGAATAGATCGATGTATTTGAAACAATGGTATTCACGTATCCCTTCCCAACAAAGATAATTCACACTGAAATTCAATTCCCCGGAGGAACTCTTCTTAGTAAACTTCGATGTCCGCACAAATCGGACTTCTTTATACATCATTACCTAAAGAAGACGAATCCAATTTCGAAAAGGGAAAGGAACACTGGCCTATCCGTAAACTCCCGTGCATTCCGTGTATCTTACATAAAGTTTTATACATACATCCGTTTCGGTACACACTGAATGGACTGATTGTGCGGCATAGAATAAGCTCGCAAATTTCATGGAGTAGCTGTGCTCGCCTATTAACGGATACGTGCTTCTTACGACGACAAGTTTGATTTAAGACTGTTTCAACAGAATTGTACTTTGGTCACGGCGACCGCTGCATATTCCCGTGCTTACAGAAAAACGTCAACGTGGAACAGAAATAAAAGAATGAGTCGTCAGCTGCTTTCCAATTCATGTTGCACGGACTTAGAAGGCCTTCGTATTTAGAAGGCGGGACTCATTACATAAAGGGAACATGTACTGAGACTAAAGGTTTGGAATACACCCGTAAACCTACCCTCCATCAACATGCTGAAATAATCAGGAAGTTCGAGCTTTCAACAATGCGTCTGTTTAAACCATGGTTTGATTTTAGACTGATTCCCAAACACATGTTCTCATCAGCTGCTTTCCAATTCATGTTGCACGGACTTAGAAGGCCTTCGTATTTAGAAGGCGGGACCCATTACATATATGCCATTAAGCGGGAACATGTACTGAGACTAAAGGTTTGGAATACACCCGAAAACCTACCCTCCATCAACATGCTGAAATAATCAGGAAGTTCGAGCATTCAACAATGCGTCTGTTTAAACCATGGTTTGATTTTAGACTGATTCCCAAACACATGTTCTCATCAAGAGCAAAGAGGAAAATGTCATTAAACCGTTGTAAATCGACTGTTTTGGGGTATTACGGCGGTCTTTTTCTCCTCATCAACTCTCAATCTTGTGGAATCTTTGTCGCAGATATTGCTGGATCTTTTTCTTATATGAACGACACTTACCATATGTTTGTGCAGAAAGGAATATGAATATATTTTAAAAATTTCTGATAGTTATCCAGTCGTGCGGATGTAACGTATTTCTCATCTTCATATAAGCCGCCGCACCGCAAAATTGCTAATAATAATAATAATAATAATAATAATAATAATAAAGACTTTATTTAACGAGGAAACTCATTTGACAATTTAAACTGACAATCTTCCATAAGATCCTCAACAATGAACAAGTGAACAATAAAACTAAAAGACTAAGGACAATTAAGGTAGTTTGGCCCATATGTCGTCTGACAGTGAGGTATCAATATGTCTGAGAAAGTATAATGAGCAGTGAGGAACAAATGATCTTAAAACTAAATGAAAGACGAAGACAACTTATCAAGCAAATCAATACTTGTCAAACACATTTGATACCCCACTAAGACACCACAAGTGCCAGAATACCGTGTAAGAACATACTATTCAAAGACATCGGCTTTCTTTAAATGAAAGACCCCCCTCCCCAACACAATATGTATACATGTATATAAATTTACGAACATTAACTGGTGGATTCCACAATGGGACTGTTCGTTTATCATGTAACAGCCGTAGTTGTTTCAAAATAGGACGGCTTCACAAAACGTAAGTATAAAGATTTGAATTGTTGGACAGAGGAAGAGTTTTGTATATAATGAGGAATAGAATTCCATATTGAAGTACCAGAGAAAACAAAAGTGTGTCGAAATAACTCCGAATTTGGTTTAGGGCTATATAATTGATAAGTAGTCGACGAGCGTAGCAGTCGTGAATGTATGTCTGCAGTGAATGTAAACGCAGTTTTTAAATAATCAGGCCCATTTCCTCTTAGAGTTTTGTACATTTGAATGGCCTTCTGAAAAATTACACGCTCTTGAAACGTCATCCATTTAAGTTTTGCAAATGAAATAGCAGAGGGAGTAGAAAAATCACTATCAAGAATTACCCTTGCTGCTCTTTTCTGGAATCTTACAAGTTTATCTTCCAGACTGCTAGTACAATTCCCCCATATAACACAGCAAAAGTCAAAATGTGGGAGAATGTATGCGTTATAAAAGCGTTTCCGAGTTTCAAACGAAAGGAAATATTTAATCTAGACAAAAGGTACAAATACGAATTACACTTCTTTATCACGTTATTGATATGATCTGTCCATGATAGGCTATCATTAATTGTGATGCCTAGTAGCTTTGCTGAGGAAGAAACTTCAATAGAATTATCATTAAAAGGAATGCTGAGATTTGAGTTAACAATTTGGTGTTTATTACGTTTACTTGTAATATATAAAACCTTGGATTTATCAGCATTAATTGACATTTGGTTTATTTTACACCAGTTTTCAACATTTAATATATCTCTGGTAAGTGAAGATATGTCATGATCTAAAGACTTGCTATGAGTTGATATGGTGGTGTCATCAGCAAATATGTCGGCAATTGAATGTGAAAGAGATAGGGGTAAGTCATTGATATATATCAAAAATAGTAGAGGGCCGAGAACTGAGCCCTGTGGAACACCAGCTGAAACCTTTCCAGGACAAGAATATTTACCGGATATAAAAGTTTTTTGGGTTCTATACTCTAGATATGACTTGAACCAATTCAATGCGGTAAAATGCAAACCATACAGTGATAGCTTCTGTAACATAATATCGTGATTTACTAAGTCAAAGGCTTTACTCAAATCAATGAGCAATGTTCCGACTATTTCGTTATTGTCTATAGCTGAAATCCAGTCATCAAGAATCTTTATCAAAGCTGTTTGACAAGAGTGAGCTTCACGAAAGCCTGATTGTCTGTCATACAAAAGTTTGTTATCGGACAGATAAGATTTTAACCATTTGCTAACATGTCTTTCAAGTATTAATGAAACTACTGGTAAAATAGAAATGGGTCTATAGTTAGATTTATCATGCCTATCGCCCTTTTTGAAAATCGGAATGACTTTTGCTGTTTTGAAGGCTAAAGGGAATCTATTGAATCTTATACTACAATTAAAAACAGATGTTAAAGCTGGTGCTATTACTGATGCTGATAACTTTAGGTATTTGGCATTAATATTATCAGTACCTGTAGATTTGGTGGGGTCAAGGGATTTTAATTGAGTTTCGACAAAATCACTAGACAATGGAGGAATGGTAAATTCGTCAGACATAGTCAACTTAGATGTGTTCAAGGTTTTTAGGGTATCATGCGGTTTGTAAACTATAGATCCATCAACAGGAACAGTCTTATGGATGTTACAAAAATGTTCATTAAATAAATGTGCAACCGAAGATGGATCCGATACGAAATTACCTTCATCGTTATTAAGACACGGCGTTTGAGTTTTAGATCTTTCTAAACCTGACAATTCACGGAGACCTTTCCATAACAGTTTAGGATTGTGTTTATTTGAGTTTATTTGCTCATTATAATGGTTATATTTTGCCTTACAGACAAGCGATTTTACTTTTGATCTGAGCAATTTGTAATGAAATTGGTCTTGTATTTTGTGGTAGTAATTTCTTTGTCTAATAGCAAAAAGTATATCAGAAGTAAACCAATCTGGCTGAGTTAAATTCTTGACCCGTTTATGTCTGAGCGGAGCATGCTTTTGTAAGACTGTCCCAAACATTTCTATAAATAAATCTGTACATCCATCAGGATCATCGAACGTATCTAATTCAAACCATGGCTGAGTGGAAAGATCATTGAGAAAATCCGCTTCAGAGAATTTTTTTAAGGATCTATATAATATATAATCATGGCAAGATTTAGTTGATATATTGTGATTACACTTTCGTGTAATAGCAACTGGATAGTGATCACTTAAGGCAACCGTTGGGATAATTATTTCAACAATATTGCAAGGGACGTTACTGAAAACATGGTCTATTAAGGTTGCTGAACTATGTGTTATTCTAGTAGGAGATTGAATAAGTTGAGAGAAGTTCATATTCTCCATTGTTTGCATCCAAGTTTTTGAGGGCGGAGCTTGTTTAATCAAGTCATAGTTGAAATCTCCAAGTATAATTGTCTCCTTGTTTTCATTGAATGATTTATCTAGACTATCAGTGAAATTATTTAGCCATTCAATTTTAGATAAAGGTGGTCTATAAACGTACCATAGTAAAAATGGCTTGGAGTTGGATAACTTAAACTCAAGCCAGATGGATTCAATTGAAAGAGCCTCTAGATCAGTTCTAAGACAGCAACACAAATTGTCTTTGACATAAACGAGGAGCCCCCCACCACGAGATTGCCTATCCTTTCGAAATATGGTATACCCATGAATTGAAAGTTCGGTATCAAGAACATTTGCATCTAAAAATGTTTCACAAAGACATAAACAATCGATATTTGAGTTAAGAGATAAAATCATCTTGATTTCATCCAGTTTAGGACAAACATAATGAATGTTAAGATGTACAATATGTAACCCTTTGGTAGATAACCATGGCTGAGAAGAGGGAAAAGAAACAAAGCTTTCCTTACTATGTGTCTGAGTATTACATAAAGGTATATCTTCAATATTTGAGATTTGCATCTCAGTACTAAATGAACTATCGATAATTGAACTGTCAATACTAATAAAATCAATATCCAAAGAACTAGAAGAACTATCTAAATAAGAAATAGGCAAATTACATGTCATGTTATCATAAAAAACACCAACCTTTGGATTTTCAATAACATATTTACAAGCATGAGAATGAGTGTTTAAACAAGACTCAGGCAAACTATATGTCATTTGTCCATCACAAACTTCTGAATTATAATTCAAAATACTACCAACAATAGAACGAGTTGCTGAAGACCTATCCGACAAAGAAAAAGACATATCATGTCCCACTTCATTATCGTTTAGATCACAATAAAGGTTGTCTGAGTCGTTAATGCCATGGTTAGTAAAAGGGTCAAATGTTATACATGTCATCATACACAATATAGCATCTGTCAATAGTAAGCCAAACACATCTGTCTTTTATGGCGACATTAAGAAAAGAACCATAGGTTTTAATGATACTGTTAGACTCATGCTCTAAATGAAATTTCCAACAATAACGACACACATCATTAGCTATATGTTCCACGCACTGACAGGCGCATACATCATCTCCATGTGTTTGTTCGAATTGTTCCTGTGGTAACTGTTTGCGTAGTTTCTCCGGTAGTTGTAATTGTCGTTGAAAATCTTTACGTCGTTGAAGTGGTTCATTCTCCTCCCTAAGTTCCTCCCATAATGAAAATTCTGCGATGCGGTATATTCGGTTCGGGTTGTGAAAACGATAACATATATGTGTATGTAGCATAAAGAAAAGTTGAAATGCAGGGGCGTTTAGCAGTCAGCCATTTGTTACAGCAATACACTTTCAAAATTGAAAAAAGGAGAACGAAATCGAACATTGTTGACTTCTGTATGTCTCATTTCAGAGGCCAGAGCATTTCCCAAATTGGAACGGCGAGTCTTCAAACATGAATGATGTATCTTATGAAACATTTTAATTAATCGAAGACAAGAAAAAATACCCAAGCATGCAGAACGCAACTATTTTCAAAAAGAAGAAGCATGCTTACATAACAGGTTCATTTAGTGTCATGAATGGTCATCTTTTATAACACTAAACATTATCAATTGACAAAAAGTCTTGCTGTCACACTGTCCTTTCTTTCGATAGCTTAAAGTATAATTGCGTATCGTGATGATGTATTCCCAGGCTCAAAATCAAATTGAATACTGCACCGTTTCAAAAAGATCCTTCTACATCAACAATACACTTTGAAATGCAATAGGAAGATTGCTCTTTTACAACGCGTTGGTTATAACACATCAGCCATTACTTCGGTCAATATTAGATTTGCTCGTTATGTAGCTGGAGTAAGTCAACCTTGACAGGGTATATGGCTACACGACGTTTTTTTCCCGAGAATTTTCCATGGTGGATTTGATGAATCTCTCGCGCAGTATAATAAACAGGTTTGAATGGAGGTGTGATTGAAAAGCGTGCAATACAGTAATAATTTGAGTGAACACGAAGCATTGTACCCAGGGGTCATTCAATTAAGGAAATAGGGATCGAGTCAGATGTCGACCAATAGAAAGATGCATAGAGTATCCTCTCAACCAATGACCAAAGCCGATTGCGGTAAAATTTATTTGTGCCAAACCACTGCGGTATCACCCGGGTGGTTGGGCGGAAGATTGACTCTCTTACTGACAAGACGTGTTTTTTCCGAGCTCTCGTCGAAGAATGATCTACCTGCATTTTCAAGTCATGACCATTTCATTTATTCTAATAGTGAAGCTTCTATATATCCCTTTGTTCATTATAGTCTACGCATCATTGTATCGTTGATGTTCCCGTTGTACAAGGATCGTTCAATAATCGATGCTCTAATATGCTTCTGGAATTCTCAAACCAGTCCTCATTATATTAATGTTGAAATACAACAAACATCCATCGCTGTTTTCATCTATCTTTAAGAAAAACTATTCGTTTTAACAAGCAACAGTTTTTCTTTTCTGAGACAAAAGCTTCCATCTTAAACTAACATTAAATATTGAATCCAGTTTTTAGTCACACGCTTCCTTTGCTACAAATAGTTTGTATAGATCGATGTATTTGAAACAATGGTATTCACGTATCCCTTCCCAACAAAGATAATTCACACTCAAACTCAATTTCCCGGTAGAACACTTCTTATTAAACTTCGATGTCCGCACTAATCGGACTCTTATACATCATTACCTAAAGAAGACGAATCCAATTTGGAAAAGGGAAAGGAACACTGGCCTATCCGTAAACTCCCGTGCATTCCGTGTATCTTACATAAAGTTTTATACATACATCCGTTACGGTACACACTGAATGCACTGATTGTGCGGCATAGAATAAGCTCGCAAATTTCATGGAGTAGCTGTGCTCGCCTATTAACGGACACGTGCTTCTTACGACGACAAGTTTGATTTAAGACTGTTTCAACAGAATTGTACTTTGGTCACGGCGACCGCTGCATATTCCCGTGCTTACAGAAAAACGTCAACGTGGAACAGAAATAAAAGAATGAGTCGTCTGCTGCTTTCCAATTCATGTTGCACGGACTTAGAAGGCCTTCGTATTTAGAAGGCGGGACCCATTACATATATGCCATTAAGCGGGAACATGTACTGAGGCTAACAGTTTGAAATACACCCGAAATCCTACCCTCCATCAACATGCTGAAATAATCAGGAAGTTCGAGCATTCATTAAAGAGTCTGTTCAAACCATGGTTTGATTTTAGACTGATTCCCAAACACATGTTCTCATCAAGAGTAAAGAGGAAAATGTCATTAAACCGTTGTAAATCGACTGTTTTTGGGTACTACGGTGGTCTTTTTCTCCTCATCAAATCTCTATCATGTGGAATCTTTGTCGCAGATATTGCTTGACCTTTTTCTTATATGAACGACACTTACCATATGTTTGTGCAGAAAGGAATATGAATATATTTTATAAATTTCTGATAGTCATCCAGTCGTGCTGATGTAACGCATTCCTCATCTTCATATAAACCGCCGCACCGCAAAATTGCTATGAGGTATATTCGGTTCGGGTTGTGAAAACGGTAACATATATGTGTATGTAGCATAAGGAAAAGTTAAAATGCAGGGGAATTTAGCGGTTAGCCATTTGTTACAGCAATGCATTTTCAAAATTGAAAAAAGGAGAACGAAATCGAACATTGTTGACTTCTGTATGTCACATTTCAGAGGCCAGATCATTTCCCAAATTGGAACGGCGTGTCTCCAAACGTGAATGATGTATCTTATGAAACATTCTAATTAATCGAAGACAAGAAAAAATAACCGAACATGCAGAACGCAACTATTTTCAAAAAGAAGAAGCATGCTTACATAACAGGTTCATTTAGTGTCATGAATGGTCATCTTTTATGACACTAAACATTATCAATTGACAAAAAGTCTTGCTGTCGCGCTGTCCTTTCTTTCGATTGCTTAAAGTTTAATTGCGTATCGTGATGATGTATTCCCAGGCTCAAAATCAAATTGAATACTGCACCGTTTCAAAATGATCCTTCTACATCAACAATACACTTTGAAATGCAATAGGAAAATTGCTCTTTTACAACGCGTTGGTTATACAACATCAGCCATTTCTTCGTTCAATATTAGTTTTGCTCGTTATGTAGCTGTAGTAAGTCAATGGACTGTCTTGACGGTGTATACGGCTAAACGACGTTTTTCTCCCGAGAACCTTCCATGGCGGATTTGATGAATCTCTCGCGCAGTATAATAAACAGGTATGAAGGGAGGTGTGATTGAAAAGCGTGCAATACAGTAATAATTTGAGTGAACACGAAGCATTGTACCCATGGGTTATTCAATGAAGGAAATAGGGATCGAGTCAGTTGTGGACCAATAGAAAGATGCATAGAGTACCCTCTCAACCAATGATCAACCCTGATTGCGGTAAAATTTATTTCTGCCCAAACCACTGCGGTATCACCCGGATGGTTGGGCGGAAGATTGGCTCTCTTACTGACAAGAGGTGTTTTTTCGAGCTCTCGTCGAAGAATGATCTACCTGCATTTTCCGGTCATGACCATTTCATTTATTCTAATAGTGAAGCTTCTATATATCCCTTTGTTCATTATAGTTTACGCATCATTGTATCGATGATGTTCCCGTTGTACAAGGATCGTTCAATAATCGATGCTCTAATATGCTTCTGGAATTCTCAAACCAGTCCTCATTATGTTAATGTTGAACTACAACAAACATCCATCGCTGTTTTCATCTATCTTTAAGAACAACTATTCGTTTTAACAAGCAACAGTTTTTCTTTTCTGAGACAAAAGCTTCCATCTTAAACCAACATTAAATATTGAATCCAGTTTTTAGTCAGACGCTTCCTTTGCTACAAATAGTTTGTATAGATCGATGTATTTGAAACAATGGTATTCACGTATCCCTTCCCAACAAAGATAATTCACACTCAAACTCAATTTCCCGGAAGAACTCTTCTTATTAAACTTCGATGTCCGTACTAATCGGACTTCTTTATACATCATTACCTAAAGAAGACGAATCCAATTTCGAAAAGGGAAAGGAACACTGGCCTATCCGTAAACTCCCGTGCATTCCGTGTATCTTACATAAAGTTTTATACATACATCCGTTACGGTATACAATGAATGGACTGATTGTACGGCATAGAATAAGCTCGCAGATTTTATGGAGTAGCTTTGCTCGCCTATTAACGGACACGTGCTTTTTACGACGACAAGTTTGATTTAAGACTGTTTCAACAGAATTGTACTTTGGTCACGGCGACCGCTGCATATTCCCGTGCTTACAGAAAAACGTCAACGTGGAACAGAAATAAAAGAATGAGTCGTCTGCTGCTTTCCAATTCATGTTGCACGGACGTTTTAAAAGGCGTAAGAATTTAAGGCAATTCGTATTTAGAAGGCGGGACCCATTACATTTATGCCATTAAGCGGGAACATGTACTGAGGCTAACAGTTTGGAATACACCCGAAATCCTACCCTCCATCAACATGCTGAAATAATCAGGAAATTCGAGCATTCATTAATGAGTCTGTTCAAACCATGGTTTGATTTTAGACGGATTCCCAAACACATGTTCTCATCAAGAGTAAAGAGGAAAATGTCATTAAACCGTTGTAAATCGACTGTTTTTGGCTACTACGGCGGTCTTTTTCTCCTCATCAACTCTCAATCTTGTGGAATCTTTGTCGCAGATATTGCTGGACCTTTTTCTTATATGAACGACACTTACCATATGTTTGTGCAGAAAGGAATATGAATATATTTTAAAAATTTCTGATAGTCATCCAGTCGTGCTGATGTAACGCATTCCTCATCTTCATATAAACCGCCGCACCGCAAAATTGCGGTATATTCGGTTCGGTATGTGAAAACAGTAACATATATGTGTATGTAGCATAAGGAAAAGTTGAAATGCGGGGGAATTTAGGGGTCAGCCATTTGTTACAGCAATGCATTTTCAAAATTGAAAAAAGGAGAACGAAATCGAACATTGTTGACTTCTGTATGTCACATTTCAGAGGCCAGAACATTTCCCAAATTGGAACGGCGTGTCTCCAAACGTGAATGATGTATCTTATGAAACATTTTAATTAATCGAAGACAATAGAAAATACACGAACATGCAGAACGCAACTATTTTCAAAAAGAAGAAGCATGCTTACATAACAGGTTCATTTAGTGTCATGAATGGTCATCTTTTATGACACTAAATATTATCAATTTACAAAAAGTCTTGCCTTCGCACTGTCCTTTCTTTCGATAACTTAAAGTATAATTGCGTATCGTGATGATGTATGGTACTCTTCCCAGGCGCAAAATCAAATTGAATACTGCACTGTTTCAAAATGATCCTTCTACATCAACAATACACTTTGAAATGCAATAGGAAAATTGCTCTTTTACAACGCGTTGGGTATACAACAGTAGACATTCCTTCGTTCAATATTAGTTTTGCTCGTTATGTAGCTGTAGTAAACCAATGGACTGTCTTGACGGTGTATATGGCTACAGTACGTTTTTCTCCCGAGAACCTTCCATGGTGGATTATTCCTTTTCCGCGTTACCTAGTATAGCGGAAAAGTTTTGTCTTATAGATACGCACCTGGAAGGTGTTGTGACAAGTTGTTATGAAAGGCTGACCAATCAGAACAGAGCTTGAGATCGCTTGTAAGTGAATGTATGGAATATGTGGCAGTTCTAGCGAGCACACACTGACGGATAGTCAAACTTCCATAATACGAGAACTTATTAGTTACATTTCATTGATATGTATCATGGGTTATTTGTACGAAGTCCCTCGTATGCCACTGAGATGAACGCTGAATTGGTAAGGGGCACAGCTTTTTCAGAGCAACTTCTCTGTTTTTTGGCTGGACGTCGCGTTCATTCCGTGAGGTGGATACTATACATTGTGTACATGTATAATTCATAGTACATGCATTTATATTTCACTCATATGTTAATCAAACCATATGTCATAACATGTATTAGTCTTGTTGACTAAACTCCATAGCAGCAGCTATCGTGCCTCGCTATGTGCAAATGGATATATTTGTTTTGTTGTATAAGCTAATCATATGTAATGAGTGCCCTTTTATAGTAAAGATGAGACTTGATGAATCTCTCGCGCAGTATAATAAACAGGTATGAAGGAAGGTGTGATTGAAAAGCTGCAATACAGTAATAATTTGAGTGAACACGAAGCATTGTACCCAGGGGTCATTCAATTAAGGAAATAGGGATCGAGTCAGATGTCGACCAATAGAAAGATGCATAGAGTACCCTCTCAACCAAAGACCAACAAGCTGATTGCGGTAAAATTTATTTCTGCCCAAACCACTGCGGTATCACCCGGATGGTTGGGCGGAAGATTGACTATCTTACAGACAAGACGTGTTTTTTCGAGCTCTCGTCGAAGAATGATCTACCTGCATTTTTAAGTCATGACCATTTCATTTATTCTAAAAGCAAAGCTTCTATCTATCCCTTTGTTCATTATAGTCTACGCATCATTGTATCGATGATGTTCCCGTTGTACAAGGATCGTACAATAATCGATGCTCCCATATGCTTCAGGAAGTCTCAAACTAGTCCTCATTGGGTTAATGTTGAAATACAACAAACATTCATCGCTGTTTTCATCTATCTTTAAGAAAAACTATTCGTTTTAACAAGCAACAGTTTTTCTTTTCTGAGACAATAGCTTCCATCTTAAACCAACATTCAATATTGAATCCAGTTTTTAATCAGACGCTTCTTTTGCTACAAATAGTTTGAATAGATCGATGTATTTGAAACAATGGTATTCACGTATCCCTTTCCAACAAAGATAATTCACGCTGAAATTCAATTCCCCGGAGGAACACTTCTTAGTAAACTTCGATGTCCACACTAATCGGACTCCTTTATACATCATTACCTAAAGAAGACGAATCCAATTTCGAAAAGGGAAAGGAACACTGACCTATCCGTAAACTACAGTGCATTTCGTGTATCTTACATAAAGTTTTATACATACATCGGTTACGGTACAAACTGAATGGACTGATTGTGCGGCATAGAATAAGCTCGCAAATTTTATGGAGTAGCTGTGCTCGCCTATTAACGGACACGTGCTTCTTACGACGACAAGTGTGATTTAAGACTGTTTCAACAGAATTGTACTTTGATCACGGCGACCGCTGCATATTCCCGTGCTTCCAAAAAAAACCGTCAACGTGGAACAGAAATAAAAGAATGAGTCGTCTGCTGTTTTCCAATTCATGTTGCACGGACTTTTTAAAAGGCGTAAGAATTTAAGGCAATTCGTATTTAGAAGGCGGGACCCATTACATATATGCCATTAAGCGGGAACATGTACTGAGACTAACAGTTTGGAATACACCCGAAATCCTACCCTCCGTCAACATGCTGAAATAATCAGGAAGTTCGAGCATTCGTGAATGAGTCTGTTCAAACCATGGTTTGATTTTAGACTGATTCCCAAACACATGTTCTCATCAAGAGTAAAGAGGAAAATGTCATTAAACCGTTGTAAATCGACTGTTTTGGGGTACTATGGCGGTCTTTTTCTCCTCATCAACTCTCAATCTTGTGGAATCTTTGTCGCAGATATTGCTGGATCTTTTTCCTTATGACCGACACTTACCATATGTTTGTGCAGAAAGGAATATGAATATATTTTAAAAAATTCTGATAGTTATCCAGTCGTGCTGATGTAACGCATTCCTCATCTTTACATAAACCGCCGCACCGCAAAATTCTATGTGGTATATTCGGTTCGGGTTGTGAAAACGGTAACATATATGTGTATGTAGCATAAGGAAAAGTTGAAATGCAGGGGAATTTAGGGGTCAGCCATTTGTTACAGCAATACATTTTCAAAATTGAAAAAAGGAGAACGAAATCGAACATTGTTGACTTCTGTATGTCACATTTCAGAGACCAGAACATTTCCCAAATTGGAACGGCGTGTCTCCAAACATGAATGATGTATCTTATGAAACATTTTAATTAATCGAAGACAAGAAAAAATATCCGAGCATGCAGAACGCAACTATTTTCAAAAAGAAGAAGCATGCTTACATAACAGGTTCATTTAGTGTCATGAATGGTCATCTTTTATGACAATAAACATTATCTATTGACAAAAAATCTTGCTGTCGCACTGTCCTTTCTTTCGATAGCTTAAAGTATAATTGCGTATCGTGATGATGTATGGTACTATTCCAAGGCGCAAAATCAAATTGAATACTGCACCGTTTCAAAATGATCCTTCTACATCAACAATACACTTTGAAATGCAATAGGAAAAATTGCTCTTATACAACATCAGCCATTCCTTTGTTCAATATAAGTTTTGCTCGTTATGTAGATGTAGTAAGTCAATGGACTGTCTTGACGGTGTATATGGCTAAACGACGTTTTTTTCCCGAGAACATTCCATGGTGGATTTGATAAATCTCTCGCACAGTTTAATAAACAGGTATGAAGGGAGGTGTGATTGAAAAGCGTGCAATACAATAATAATTTGGGTGAACACGAAGCATTGTACCAAGGGGTCATTCAATTAAGGAAATAGGGATCGAGTCAGATGTCGACCAATCGAAAGATACATAGAGCACATCCTCAACCAATGACCAAACCCGATTGCGGTAAAATTTATTTCTGCCCAAACCACTGCGGTATCACCCGGATGGTTGGGCGGAAGATTGACTCTCTTACTGACAAGACGTGTTTTTTTTCGAGCTCTCGTCGAAGAATGATATACCTGTATTTTCCAGTCATGACCGTTTCATTTATTCTAATAGTGAAGCTTCTATCTATCCCTTTGTTCATAATAGTCTATGCATCATTGTATCGATGATGTTCTCGCTGTACAAAAATCGTTCAATAATCGATGCTCTCATATGCTTCAGGAAGTCTCAAACCAGTTCTCGTTAAGTTAATGTTGAAATACAATAAACATCCATCGCTGTTTTTTATCTATCTTTAAGAAAAACTATTCGTTTTAACAAGCAACAGTTTTTCTTTTCTGAGACAAAAGCTTCCATCTTAAACCAACATTGAATATTGAATCCAGTTTTTAATCAGACGCTTCCTTTGCTACAATTAGTTTGAATAAATCGATGTATTTGAAACAATGAAACACTTCTTATTAAACTTCGATGTCCGC
>OX401422.1:2509241-2649241 GCA_947846245.1 Cerastoderma edule
TGACCCCTGTCTGTGTGGGTTCAAATATGACATTTAGATATAGAAAAACTATTGACATGATGTAAAACTACATAGGAAATATAAATATATGATTATAGCGCAATAACTTAGACAAAGCATATCAACCCGATCTATTGCCTTTATGCTGTCAATGACAATGTAACAGAATATGATCAAATCTGTAATAAACATCTATGGCTCCTATATTAGATTTCAAGCTTCCTTGAGAAATATTGTATTAATAAGTCATATTGCTGAGGAGCAATTTCTTCTTTTTCATCATTTTTTTTTTAAAGTTACAACATCAAAATTTCCTTATATTATAACAATTTCAATAGTGATATAAATGTTCTTTCAATTTCCAGCAAACTAAAATTACGAAATGTGTAAAAAAGTAGAAAACATTGAGACAAAAAGAAAAGACATTTTGCACACATAAATACTTTCTCAGTATATAACATTTACTGAGTTTATCAAGTTACCTGTTCAGATATGGTTATGTAGTTGGGGTCTCGATTTGCAAGGTAGAGTGTAAGTGTCAACAATAAAGTGTTATGTTACAAGTAATTGGCTGTAAAATGATAAAGAAAAAAGAAAAAGTGTTAACATAGAATGAACAACAAGGAAATAAAACAAAGTCTCACCTTTTTCAGTTTGTCTAATCTCTCATCATATCTACTCTCCAATGCCCCTAGCTGTTCCCTCAACATTTTCTGTATTTCCAGGTGGGCATTCGTTTTACCATTAATCTGCTTATTGGCAGGCAAAAGATCCTGGGAGACAGGGACCTCTGCTGGATCTACAAAACATTCTCATGATGACCAATCTGAACCAATCAGGTCTTGTGATTTCACCCATTACCAAACAATAACGACATTTGACATTTCCAATGTCATAACATTTTGAAATGTCGTCTGCAAACTCTGACAATTTGGGACAGTCGAAAATTTGGTGTTTGGTAAAGGGTTAAGCAAAGGCCCATATACTGAGTGTTGAAGAATCTTTGGCATGTTGTGTTCTTAAATAAAACAGGTGTGATGTATAGGTGTGACCCGTTAGGCGTGGTGAAAATTTCCGGGACTAACCCACAAATCGGCGCGAGCACTGGTTTACCCGGGACATCAGGAGAGACACAGTCTCAATACCAGGCAAGTCCCCCGTGTAATTACAGCCCGCTGCACATGAACCAACAATTTCTCCCATGGTCTCTGCCTTTGAATTTTTACCAGTCTCATTTACCAAATATGAACACAACATCTGTTTCACAACATTGCCCAGTCCCGACAACCCCGACAACGCCGATGGATCATACACAGGTTGATCCTTTGACCGTTTAGTTATCCTCCAGAGATTAGATGCGATGGACAAAAGACTTTCAACTATTGAAACACTTCAAAATTCAATGAAAGCGATACAAAGTACTCTTTCAGGTGTATCGCAAAAAGTAGACGAAATGGAAAAAAGATTAAATGATCTAGAAAAGGAGATTAAAGAAGAAAGAACATATAGAGAACTTCACTCAGCAACTATAGAAATAATTGACCAGAAACAAAAGGAAAACGAAAATGCAATTAACAATGTATCAAAAGTGTCGAAAAGGGAAAGTAGCTCATTGAGTGATTCCTCAGAGTTAAAAGCAGAGATCGTTGAACTAAAGTGTAGAAGTATGAGGGACAATCTCATGTTTTACAAGATCCCGGAGGAACAGAATGAAAACTGTGAGGAAAAAGTACTACACTTCATCCAGGACAAAATGGGAATCGAAAACGCACAGTCCAACATTAAACTACATAGGGCCCATAGAATTGGTCGTTACGACAGGCAGAAAATCCGTCCCATCGTAGCTAAGTTTGTTTTCTACCAAGACAGAGAGAGAGTGAGAAAATCGGGCAAAGCCTTAAAGGGCACAGTATTCGGTGTGAGTGAACAATTTCCTCGAGAAATCATCGCAAGACGTCAAACCCTTATCCCAATCATGAAGAAAGCACGACAAGAAGGAAAAGAAGCATTTTTAAATGTTGATAAACTATACATTAATAATGAGCTGTATACTGAACAGAAATAGGGGTTCTGTGGAAATTCTTTAAAGTGCGTATCTTGGAACGTCGAAGGCTTAACACTAGCAAAACGATCATCAAACGATTTTATTTCTTTGATTAATAAATACGATGTTATTTGCCTTTCAGAAACATGGACTAATAAATCTTCTGACATTGATTTTTGTGGTTATAGTAAGCCGATACATTCATATAGACGATACCAACACAAGAAGGCAAAACGAAGTAGCGGCGGAATTATAATCTATATAAAGGACAATGTAAAAAGGGGCATATCTGTAATAAACAATAAAAATGACTGGTTAGTCTGGCTGAAATTAGATAAATACTTTTTTCGTATGACATATGATGTTTATTTAGCTGTAACCTATGTGGCACCCGAAAACTCTCCTGTCCATAACTTATCTGAAAACGACCCCTTTCGGGTCCTAGAAAATGATATATCTTTATATACGAATTTAGGGAACGTTTTTATTACAGGAGATCTTAACGCAAGAGTTGGAAATAAGCAAGATTGTGTTTTCAATGATTTTAATAGTAAAAACATCAATAGAGGTAAATTGACTGAGTTTTCACGTGCCACACAGGACCATACGTCTAATAGATTTGGTGAATGTTTGATTGATTTGTGTAAATCATGTGACATTTGTATTGGTAACGGTCGATTGTACAATGATTCAGGTAGTGGAAAAATCACGTGCACAACTTACAATGGGAACAGCGTAGTTGACTATCTATTAGCAAACAAGAGCAACATGAACATGATTTCTTATTTTAACGTTTTAGATTTTAATACTTTTTCAAACCATGCACCAATTGAATTTTCCTTCGACATTACTACAAAAAGAGATGATCGTTCTTCGCCAGAAGATGTAACATATTACAAATGGATCCCAGAATACAAATCTTTATTTATTAATGATGTAAACTCTGATATTCATTTGTTAGAAGATAGTATTAAGGGTGCAATTTCAAATGACGCGGATACTGATACACTTGTTACCATGTTCACATCGTATTTGAATGAAAAGGGAGATAAATATTTTTGTAAAACTGTTAAACCTAGTAAAAATAAATTTTCTTCTACTGATAAGTTACAACAAAAGTGGTATAACGATGAATGCAAGTTTAAATATAAGGCTTACAAAACAGCAGTAAATGATTTCAACAAAACAAAAAATGAGAATGATAGACGAAATGTATATGAGAAAAAGAAGAATTATCGTTACTGTTGTAGGAAAGTTAAACGCTTTCAACCGTAATTTATGTGATCAGATGAATGACTTAAGAACATCTCCACATGACTTTTGGACTATTTTTAAAAAGAAAAGGAGTACAAACACTGGTGACAACATTTCAAACATAGAGTTTTTCCATCATTTCAAAACCATTTCAGAAAAAGAAATGTCTGAGCTAAATAATGATAGCAACGCCTTTTTACACGAGTTTGACCAGAGTGATACATTAAAATCACCGAAATATGTAGAATTAGACAGACCTTATAACATCAGAGGAAATCATAAAAGCTAGTAAAACTTTAGGAAATAATAAAGCTTGTTCTCTTGACAATATTTTTTATGAGTATTTTAAAGAAAATATTGACCCTTTGTGTAAATCGATAAAAATGTTGTTTAATTATATTCTTGAAACTGAACGTTTTCCCCGGTGTTGGTCTACTGGCTTAGTTAAACCTTTGTATAAAAAGGGTGATAGTTCGGACCCTAATAATTATAGAGGTATTACGATAACAAGTTGTTTTGCTAAATTTTTCACTGTTGTTATAAACGAAAGGTTAAAAACCTGGGCTATAGAGAACGATATTTTAACAGATGCTCAATTTGGTTTCAGGCCTAACCACAGTACGGTGGATGCTATTTTTTCTTTGAATGCCATTATTGAGCGTCAATTTCGAGCTAAGGGTAAATTGTATTGTTGTTTTACGACTTTATTGATAGAAACTCACTTTGGTATAAACTCATCAGAGTGGGCATAAATGGTAAACTGTTTTCCGTTATTCGGTCTATGTATGACGAGGTAAAGTTGTGCGTAAGCCATTTGAGTACTTTATCTGAATATTTTAAAAGTGAGATGGGTTTATTTCAAGGGGAGATAACCTCACCTATGATGTTCTCTCTCTTTATTAATGACATTGAACAAGCTCTGCAAAGTTGTAACTATGCTGGTTTTAGTGTTGACCAGTTATCTATTTATCTTTTGTTATTTGCTGATGACGCTGTTCTGTTTTCTGAAACGAAAGAGGCTTTACAGGAATACCTTAGTTGTCTACACACATATTGTATAAAATGGGGTCTTACTGTAAATGTAGACAAAACAAAAATCATGATATTTTCTAAAAGATCTAGAAACAAGGAAGAATATTTTTGGAAATACAATGAAAACATAATAGAAATAGTTGACAATTTTTCATATCTTGGTATACTTTTATCGAGTAGGGCCTCTTTCGTACCAGCAACAAATGATTTGAAGGGTAAAGCATTATGTGCCATGCATTCTTTATTCAGCATTGTAACCAATCTTGAAGTCCCTGTAAATATCATGTTTGATTTATTTGATTCAAATGTATTATCAATTCTTAACTATGGATGTGAAATATGGGGGCACTTGAAAGCAGAAAACTTAGAAACAGTACATAGAAAGTTTTGTAAATGGGTCTTGAATGTTAAAAATAGTACATCCTCTCTTGCTATTTATGCCGAGCTTGGAAGATTCCCTTTATATATTTCTAGATATATACGTATTGTGAAATATTGGCTTAGCTTATATAGCGAGAAATCTTTTAATTGTATACTGAAAACATTAATGCAAGATCAAAGAAATGATATAGATAGAAACAGTAATATCATAAATTGGTCATCTAAAGTTCGAGACATTCTACAAAATGCAGGATTTCATGACGTTTGGTTGTTTCCAAATTCTGTTAATAAAAACATATTTGTACCTTTATTACGAGAGCGTTTAAGGGATATATACATTAGTAGTTGGCATGAGAACATAAAGTATTTTTCGTCACTGACACTTTTTAGAGATTTAAAACCAACTTTTAAAAGATCATCATATCTAGATATAGTGACCTTTTCAAAGTATAGAAAGATTCTAGCAAAAGTCAGATTATCATCTCACAGCCTCAATATAGAAACAGGTAGACATAAAAGAATAGATAGAAATCAAAGAATATGTACACTATGTAATTTAACTGAACTCGAGGATGAGTACCACTTTATAATGATTTGTCCGTTTTACAATGACATAAGAAAGCATCTGATACCTGAGTACTATATCAATCGACCTTGCATGTTTAAATTTATTCAGCTTTTGAAATCAGACAAGAAAAATGATCAGTACAGACTTGCTTCATATTGTATTAAAGCTTTTAACCGGAGACAACTAAAGTTAGATGATAGTTAGCTTTCATCACGGTATTTTTCTAACTTGTTAATTAAAGTTCTAAGGTGATATATGTTTGTATATTTGCATGTATGCATATGTATATAAGTATATATGCATAGATGTATATGAATAAACATTTGAAACTTTCTTTAAGACATTTTCCACCTAAATACATTAAGAATTGTTGTGTGTATGTGTGAGCGTATGTATGGGTGTGCGTGTGTGGGTGTGTCGGGGTGTGTGTGTGTGTGTGTGGGTGTGGGCGTATGTGTGTGTGGGCGTATGTATGTTTACCATTTCTACAATTGTATGCGAAGATGAATTTATTGTTATATACTTTATCAACCATGAGCTGTATATGCTTCAGTTGAAATAAAATGTTCTTCTTCTATATCACGTAACTATAAAACATGTACCTATACAATATGTACCTATACAGCATGTTACTATACAACATGTATATACATAACATGTACCTAAACAATATATAATTATATATCACGTAACTATAAAACATGTACCTATACAATATGTACCTGTTAGATTAACCTATACAATATATATCTACCAGATTGACCTATACAACATATAGCTCTACATTTGTACCTATACATTATGTACCTATACAACATGCACCTATACAACATGTACCTATACAATAATTACCTATAGAACATGTACTTATACAACACGTACCTATTCAAAATGTACCTATACACCATATGCCTATGCAACATGTACCTATATAAAATGTACCTATACATCATGTACCTATACAACATGTACCTATACAACATGTACCTATACAACATATACTTATACAATAAGTACTTATATAACATGTACTTATAAAACATGTACCTATACAACTTTAACCTATACAACATTTAGCTAAACAACATTTACATATAGAACATGTACCTATATGACATGTACCTATACACAAGTACCGATACAACATATACCTATACAACAATTTTCCCTTACAAAGGTACCTTTAGAACATATTCTTATACAAAATGTTCCTATACACAAAATACCTATACAACATTTACCCATACAACATTTTCCTATACAAAATGAACCAATACAATATGTACCTAAAATATTAATTCATACAACATATATCTTCCAGATTTACCTATAGAACATATACCTCTACAACTGTACCTATACGATATGTACCTATACAACATATACCTTTACAATATGTACTTATATAACATGTACCTATACATCATGTACCTATACAACTTTTAAATATAAAACATTTAGCTAAACCACATGTACCCATACAACATTTACCTATACAAAATGAACAAATACAATATGTTCCTTTGAGAATATCTTATAAAACATCTATCTACCAAATTTACATGTAGAACATATTACCTCTACAACTGTACCTTTACAATATGTACCTATACAACATGCACCTTTACAACATGTTCCTATATAAAATGTACCTATAAAAAATGTTCCTATACAATAGGTAACTATATTACAAGTCCTATAAAACATGCACCAATACAATATGTACCAATACAATATGTACCTATACAATATTTACCTATACAACATGTACCTATACAACATGTACCTTACAACATTTACCTAAACGACATTTACCTAAACGACATTTACCTATACAATCTGTACCTATAAAATATACCTATACAACATGTACCAATACAATATATACCTATACAACCTGTACCTTACAACATGTACCTTACAACAAATACCTTTACAAAATGTATCTATTAAAAATGTACCTATTCAAAATGTAACTGTTTATCATGTTTTTAAACAACATGTACCTATACAACCTGTTCCTATTCAACATGTGTGTATACAACATATAGCTAAACATTATGTACCTATAAAACTTGTACCTTTACAAAATGTACCTATACAACATGTACCTATACAACATGTACCTATACATCAGTTACCTATACATTATGTACCTATACAACATGTACCTATACAACCTTTACCTATACAACATGTACCTTTACTACATGTACATATACACCATGTACCTAAACAACATTTACCTATAATACATGTACCTATAAAACATATACCTATACAACCTGTACCTATACAACATTTATTTTTACAATATGTAACTATTTAACATGTACTTATACAACATGTACCTATACAACATGTATCTATACAATATGTACCTATATTACATGTTCCTATAAAACATGTACCTATACGACAAGTACATATACAACATATACCTATACAACATGTACCTATACAAAGGTACCTGTAGAAGATGTACTTATACAACATGGTCCTATACAAAGTAGACCATCACAACATGTACCTATAAAACATAAACAGTTACAATAGGTACCTATACAACATGTACCTTTACAACATGTACCTTTACAACATGTACCTATAAAACATGTTCCTATACAAAAAGTACCTATGTACCATGTTTCTATAAAATATGTACCTATATTTCATGTCCTATAAAACATGCACATGTACAATATGTTCCTATACAACATGTACCTATATAACATTTACCTATACAATTTTTGCCTATACAATATGTACCTATACAATATGTACCTATACAACATGTTCCTATAAAACATTTACCTATAAAACATGAACATATACAATATGTATCTATACAACATGTACCTTTACGACATGTATCTATACAACATATACCTATACAAAATGTACTTATTAAAATGTATTTATAAAAATGTACCTATACAACATGTACATATACAACTGTATCTATACAACATGTGTCTATACGACATGTACCTATACAACATATATCTATACAATATGTACGTATACAACAGGTACCTATAAAACATGTACCTATACAACATGTACCAATACAATATATAGTTATACAACATGTACCTATACAATATGTACCTATACAAAATGTACATATACAACATGTACTTATATAACATGTACCTATGCAATATGAACCTTACCATCATGTAGCTATATAAAATGTACCTATACAATATGTACCTATATATCATGTACCTATACAGCATGTACCTATTCAACATGGACCTATACATCATGTACCTATACAATAAGTACCTATACAACATGTACATATAAAAAATATACCTATCAAACCTGTACCTATACAATATGTACGTATACAATAGATACCTATAAAAAATGTACATATTTAACATGTACATATACAACTGTATCTATAAAAAATGTTCCTATATAAAATTTACCTATACAACATAAACCTATACAATATGCACCTATTTGACATGTGTCTATACAACATATACCTATACAAAATGTACCAATAAAACATGTACCTATACAAAATGCACCTATTAAATATGTACATTTACAAAACTTACCTTTAAAAAAGTAACAATACAACATGTACCTAAACATAATGTACCTATACAATACGTGTCTATACAATATGCCCCTATTTAACATATACCTATACAACGTGTACGTGAACAACATGTGTCTATACAATATGCATCTATATAACATGTACCTATACAACATGTACGTATACAACTTGTACCTATACAATATGTACCTATACAATATGTACCTTTATAACATTAACTTATACAACATTTACCTATACAACATGTAACTATACAATGTGTACCTATATTACATGTACCTATAAAACATGTACCTATGCAAAATGTACATATATAGCATGTTCCTATACAACATGTATGTACTCATATTTAATATACCTTAAAAACATGTACCTATACATCAAGTACCTATACAATACTTACCTATAAAACATGCACCTATACAACATATGCCTAAACAAGATTTAACTGTACAAAATGTACCTATACAACAAGTACCTATTCAAAACGTACCTATACAACATATTCCTATTCAAAATGTACCGATACAAAAAGTACCTATACATCATGTACCAATACAACATGTACCTATACAATATGTACCTATACAACCTGTACCTATACATCATGTACCTATGCAACATACTTATACAATATGTACTTATACAACATGTTCCTATACAAAATATACCTATACAACATGTACCTATACAACATGTACCTATACGAAATGTACCTATACAAGAAGTATCTTTACAACATGTTCCTATACAAAATGTACCTATACAACATGGTCCAGTACAAAATGTACCTACACAACATGTACCTATACAACATATACCTATAGAACATGTACCTATACAGCATATACTTATACAATATATACTAAATTTACCTATACAACACGTACCTATACCACACGTACCTATAAAACACGGACCTATACAGCATGTACCTATACATTATATACTTATACAATATATACCTATATAGCATGTACCTATAAAACATATACCTATACAATATATGCCTATATATCATTTTACCTATAAAACATGTGCCTATACAACCTGTACTCATACATCATGTACCTATACAATATGTACCTATACAATATGTACCTATAAAACATATACCTATACATTATGTACCTCTACAACATTACCAATACAACATGTGTTTATACAAAATGTACCTAGATAACATGTACCTATAAAAAATATTTCTATACATTATATACGTATGCAATAAGCACCTAATATGAACTAAGGCATTGCCTCTAGACCGCTCTCTCAACTCAATGGCATAGATTTTGTAGAAAAAAACTTCACATATTAATGAATATGTGTTTCAATCTCAATTCAGAGTACAAAATTGCAGAAGTATAAGAATTGGCTTACTTTGGGAAGCAAATACTCATTTTGTAACAAAGCTGTCACCTTTGTCACATTTAGATAGGTCAAAGTAAAAGGATAAGTCTCCTTGCAGACTCCTGGTAAACTTTTTTGATGGTATATGTTTTATATGGGTATAAGTTTAGCTTGCTTGGGCTATGTATGAGGGCATTTCATCAATAATGAGACATTCATCATGTAAGGACAAACTGCTCATGCAGTGTCAGAACCATCAAACTACAATACTTGAACCACTAGTCTGTCTCTGCATGAAATCATATAATTTTCTTCACAAAAGTATGTGTTGTAAGTACTGGTTTAACCCTTTCCAAAACAATAACGACATTTGACCACTTTGTTGCAGACGAGCAATTTTTCCTTTACCCACAATGTTTTCTGGCCTATCAGAAGATTATTTTCCAATTTCATCACATTTTGAAATGTCGTCTGCAAACTCATTCAATTTGGTACAGTCAAAAAATTGTTGTTTGGGAAAGGGTTGAATCATCATGAGAACCAACAACATGTCATTTGGTGATGAAGAAGGGTCATTTGGGTTGATAGTATCGGACAATATTCAACAACATACTCATCTGCTTGTACATTATTTGGTAACTAAAATACATCATATAGAAAGCCAATCAGGTATTTATTTGAAATTTTCTTCTCTGTAGATAAGGAAATCCCAAATAAATTGCTTAGCAGATCTCCAAAGGATCATTCAAATACAACAAATAGCTTTGTTGTAGCCAAATGGTTTTTTGTTTAACTTTAAAATAAAAGAAAAAGATTCTTATAATTTTTCATTGATTTTTTATTAACCTTTGCTCACACATAGAACACTGCTTTTTTATACGTATTCTTTATCTATTAAAGAACTTAAAAAGAGTACTGTATGCAATAAATGATTAATATAATGTAAGGGTGATAATCAGAAGGCAGGGTTAGTCCATGTATTCTTATTCCTTGCTTTAACAAATTGGTTGAAAAAATAAAGCCACAGCTTGATATTTTCATTTACCACATCACCAGTTCCCTGGCCTTCATCATTTAAATAAAAAATAATCCTTACAGTTGGAAAAATATGACAGAAACATTTGTGATCAACATTTTCAAATAAAAAAATATTAACAAATATAAGACTTTTGTCCAATTTTTTACAAAATGTTGTTTCAAATTTAAAGTAATAACAGATATTAATTAAAATTTCTTTATCAAATAAATAAAAGCAATTGTGACAAGGAAAATGTTCTCTCTGAGCCTGTTTCCCTTTGTGATAATTGGTTTAAATTGTGTTGAGTATTAAAAGGTTTACCTTAAATACTAAAAGAGAAAAATTAAAAAATAAGTTAACATTGATGTATGCAAATTCAACTCTCATTTTTGATTACTTCATACATATGCAATAGTTAGAAAAAAAATTGAAGTAATCTCTCAAGTTACTGTCTTCCATTGGTCTGCTGCAGGCTTACTAAGCAGCTTTAACAAAGTATTGGTATTCCTTTTGTCTCATTTATTTGATTGAGTTGGGTTTTTGAAGGCTTTTTGAAAAAAAAAAAGAGGAGACAGTCTTATCATCATAGAATATTCCATAGTCCATCACAATTTTTCTATATTATTGCACTTTGATGTTGTCAGTACCAACTAACACTAAACACTATCCATTAAATATGATATATCATTGTGAATGTTATTTTTTCTTCATAAAATGAGTCTTTTGAAGAAAAAACTAAGCTTTAAAACTTTTCACAAATCAGACATATAGGTTTATGGGATGTCCATGTTAATCTTCATCTGTTTTTGATTATCATCAAATCCATGTGATCCTCCATCACTGAATATTTTGTTGTTGTTACCCACTCCTTACTCTACCAGGTAGTCATCAGATTTGGCTGTTAAAAGAGAAAAACAAAAAAATATCAATCTTTTGTCAATACTAAATAAAAAAATCAATCTTTTGTCAATACTGGCCACATTTAACTGACTGATTATTCTTATTTTTTATATGGGTTTTACATCACATCAACATTATTTCAGTTATGTAGCGATGCCCAACTCTTAATGATGGAGGAAGGCCCTATACTCAACTGCCCATAAGGGCTGGTCAAGGCGGATAGAGCCATCGGCATTCCATAAGTCAGTTGGGAGATATGAAAATCCATATTCCTCTCAGGATTTGAACCCACGTGGAGAGGGGCCATGTGATTTCAAGTTCTGTATTCTAACCATTAGGCCACGGAGGCCCCGACTGATCATTCTTAATTGGTAACATTGGAAATGATTATTTCCCCTTGGTAATCAATTGAAGCAGTAATCTGACAGGAAAAAAAAGAACTGATTGATGATAAAAATCTATATTTCAACCTGTCTTGATTTATTTTCTTTCATTCTCATTCAAACCAAGGTTTTCAAAAAAATAAAAAAGGAAAAGTCAATTACAAATTGTGAATAACACCAAATTCATCAACGTTTATGTATAATTATTTTTTTTAAAACAAAGTAATAAAAGGAGGACATGTTAAGAATTCCAACCTTTGTCAAACTTGCTTGTTTCCTGAATACTGTGCTGCATATCATTTTATGTAATTATGCTATAATCTAATCAGAGATGTTTGATATGAGAAGAAAAAACACTTTGACATTTGAGATATTGCTCCTTTGTTATAATTAGATTTATATTAGAGTCATTAACTGATCCAGGTCCTTTATGGGTCCTGTGCGTCAGTGCCGTACCTACATTTTTCAGTTCTGGAGCAGCTTTCCTGGATACCCCAGTACTAGGCTAGGGCTCTGAAGTGACTTGCCAAAGGCCATTCCCACGAAAAAAGAGGTCTTGGTGGGACTGGCCCCTGCCCCCCTCGAGTTCTGAGTCCACCACTTTCACCACTATCTTTTATGTTTATGACATTTATGTTTGTAAAGTTCAAAGGGATGTGAGAAAGAATATACATGTAGATCTTCTTACTTGTACTATAAAACAGAGTCAATGTTTATACAGGTCTGCATCATCTTTTCTTTGGAAGCTTGTTTGAAATTGTCATATTTCCAACCATCATGCATTCTGTATAATAAAGAAAACACAACTAAGGCATCTAGTACCCTAAACCTTTGCAGTTTGGTCCAAAATTCTTACTTGCAAGAAAAATTCAATGTTTGGGAATTATATTATCACTGGAATCAAGTAAAACAAGACACTGCCAAACGAATAAGGTTGCATATATAACTAAATACTTTACAGGGTATTTCATTTTTGGAAAAGGAAATTCATGCTGCCATTGTTATCTAAAATATCGCCTCAAAGCTTCAACAATAACAAATAATCCATGTCCGCAACTGATGAGTTGACATCGTTGCTTTATTGGTCAGCATAATAGTGTATTCCATCTAAACGATGTGTACCTAACGCTTTCCTTACACACAGCGAAAATGACATACATAAACATTAGATCTATACTGCATGCTGTAATCCCTGAAAGGAAGGTGACCAATTATTTCACCATGGAGTGTTGTTGGGCAAGACACATTTTCTAACCTAGTACTGCAAGTAACATGTACTACAAAAATAAAAAATGAGTGCTGTAGTTCTGCTTACAAGGGAGAAGTTTTTTGGAGCGATGTTTGTTTACATTGTAGGAAGCATCTTCAGCGAGGCGTGACGAAGGCTCGCCTTCTCGACTTTTCTATGACGATTTTTGGTGAAAATTGTCTTTTTATGTATGCTGTTTCATAACGAAATGAAATAGTACAAAAAGTTCTCTTACCTGCAACTAGCGATACATTGTCCTTTCAAGGAGTTAAACGCTGTGTCCAATTTAAGGTTTGAAGCGGTGGCGCCGATCCTGTTGTTCGTGTTTTGTTCTTCGATAGAATGGTTTTCTCACGATTGGCGGAAAAAATCATGAGTGGCACTAAATTATTTAGAACCAGTCTTCATTCCGCGAATGGTTCACTATGTGTAGATATAAATGCAATGTTTGACAATAGATTTATGTAGAACCAGTCCTTCCCGAGTTTTCTACTTTAGATGTACCGGAAACCACATGATTTTTTGCTAATGGTATAACCGGTGTTAACATAACTTGTTACTCCTACGTATGTTACCGTTATCCGCTCTCCGAGCGCGGCACGCTCTGAGAGAGCAGTATAAAACATGTACCTATACAAGATGTACAAATGCAATATATAGTTATAAAACATGTACCTATACAATGTTTACCAAAATATATACCTATACATTATGTACCTATACAACATGTACCTATACAATATATGTCTATACAATATGTATGTATACAATAGGTACATATAAAACATGTACCTATAGAAGATGTACAAATACAATATATAGTTATAAAACATGTACCTATACATTATGTACCTATACAATTTGTACCTATACAACATGTGTCTATACAAAATGCACCTATACAACATGTACCTATACAAGACATGTCTATACAATATGTATGTATAACATATGAAACATGAACCTATACAAGATGAACGTTTACAATATATAGTTAAAAAACATGTACCTATACAACATGAACCTATACAAAATATACTTATAAAAAATGTACCTATACAATATGTACCTATACAACATGTACTTATACAACATGCACCTATACAATATGTACATATACAACATGTACCTGTACAACATGTACCTCTTTTACATGTACCTATCAAACATGTACCTATACAACATATACCTATAGAATATATACATTTACAACATGTTCATATACAACACGTTCCTATTCAACATGTACCTATACAATATTTACCTATACAACATTAACCTATACAACATGTACCTATACGACATATACCTATACAATATGTACCTAAACAATAAGTCCATACAAAACATGTACCTATACAACATTTACCTATACAACATATACCTATACAACATGTACCTATACAAGATTGACCTATAAAATATTTACTTAAAAAAAATGTAAGTAACCATGATGTATCTTTTCAATATGAACCTATACAAAATGTTCCAATACAACATGTACCTTAACAACATGTACCTTAACAACGTGTGCCTATACAACATGTATCTATACATCAAGTACCTATACAATATGTACCTATAAGATTTACCTATATAACATATATCTATAAGATTAACCTATACAATATATACCTATACAACTGTACCCAAACAATAAGCACCTATACAATATGTACCTATACAACATGAAACTCTACAATATGTATCTATACAATATTTACCTATACAACATGTACCTAAACGACCTGTACTTATACAAAATGTATCTATACATCATGTACATATACATTATGTACCTATATTAAATATACCTATAAAACATGTACCTCTCTCTCTCTCTCTCTCTCTCTCTCTCTCTCTCTCTCTCTCTCTCTCTCTCTCTCTCTCTCTCTCTCTCTCTCTCTCTCTCTCTCTCTCTCTCTCTCTCTCTCTCTCTATTTATTACTCCATTTCGAATCCAAACATTCGCAGTATATTGATTTTGTATAACCCTTATTGTATGTTTTGACTTTGGTTTAAATGAAGTTCTGTTCTATTCTTTTCTGTAGATTGAATGATACAAATGAATAAAATTAGTTTGTATATTTGTATCCAGTCGCGATGACGTTAGGCGGATATACAAAGCGGAGACTCGAATATTGGGGAAGTTGAAGTGGGAGAAAACACGAAGCATCCAACGATACCGACTCCCTAGTCCCTACGCACGACCTCTATTAGGATAAACAAAAATACATAACTTACAACATAGTCTATGACACTCTTTGGGATATTTTGTGTGATTCAGCTAAAAGCTGATTAAGTATATATACTAACACCATTCCTTTAAAACTCGTGATTACGTATATATACTAACATCATTCCTTTATACTCGTGATTACGTAAATATACTAACATCATTCCTTTTATACTCTTGATTAAGTATATATTCTAACATCATTCCTTTTATACTCGTCGTATATATACTAACATCATTCCTTTTATAGTCGTGATTACGTAAATATACTAATAGCATTCATTTTATACTCGTGATTACGTATATATGCTAACATCATTCCTTTTATACACGTGATTACGTATATATACTAACATCATTCCTTTTATAGTCGTGATTACGTATATATACTAACATCATTCCTTTTATAGTCGTGATTACGTATATATACTAACATCATTCCTTTTATAGTCGTGATTACGTACATATACTAACATCATTCCTTTTATAGTCGTCGTATATATACTAACATCATTCCTTTTATACTCGTGATTACGTATATATTCCAACATCATTCCTTTTATACTCGTCGTATATATACTAACATCATTCCTTTTATAGTCGTGATTATGTAAATATACTAACATCATTCCTTTTAAACTCGTGATTACGTATATATACTAACATCATTCCTTTTATACTCGTGATTATGTAAATATACTAACATCATTCCTTTTAAACTCGTCGTATATATACTAACATCATTCCTTTTATACTCGTCGTATATATACTAACATCATTTCTTTTATACTCGTGATTACGTAAATATACTAACATCATTCCTTTTATACTCTTGATTACGTATATATTCTAACATCATTCCTTTTATACTCGTCGTATATATACTAGCATCATTCGTTTTATACTCGTGATTACGTAAATATACTAACATCATTCCTTTTATAGTCGTGATTACGTAAATATACTAACATCATTCCTTTTATACTCGTCGTATATATACTAACATCATTCGTTTTATAGTCGTGATTACGTATATATACTAACATCATTCCTTTTATACTCGTCGTATATATACTAACATCATTCCTTTTATAGTCGTGATTACGTATATATTCTAACATCATTCCTTTTATACTCGTCGTATATATACTAACATCATTCGTTTTAGACTCGTGATTACGAATATATACTAACATCATTCCTTTTATACTCGTCGTATATATACTAACATCATTCGTTTTAGACTCGTGATTACGAATATATACTAACATCATTCCTTTTATACTCGTCGTATATATACTAACATCATTCCTTTTATAGTCGTGATTACGTATATATTCTAACATCATTCCTTTTATAGTCGTGATTACGTAAATATACTAACATCATTCCTTTTATAGTCGTGATTACGTAAATATACTAATATCATTCCTTTTATAGTCGTGATTACGTATATATACTAAGATCATTCCTTTTATACTCGTCGTATATATACTAACATCATTCGTTTTATACTCGTGATTACGTATATATACTAACATCATTCCTTTTATAGTCGTGATTACGTATATATTCTAACATCATTCCTTTTATACTCATCGTATATATACTAACATCATTCGTTTTATACTCGTGATTACGTATATATACTAACATCATTCCTTTTATAGTCGTGATTACGTTAATATTCTAACATCATTCCTTTTATACTCGTCGTATATATACTAACACCATTCCTTTAAAACTCGTGATTACGTATATATACTAACATCATTCGTTTTATACTCGTGATTACGTAAATATACTAATATCATTCCTTTTAAATTCGTGATTACGTAAATATACTAACATCATTCCTTTTATACTCTTGATTACGTATATATTCTAACATCATTCCTTTTATACTCGTCGTATATATACTAACATCATTCCTTTTATAGTCGTGATTACGTATATATTCTAACATCATTCCTTTTATACTCGTCGTATATATACTAACATCATTCCTTTTATAGTCGTGATTACGTATATATACTAATATCATTCCTTTTATAGTCTTGATTACGTATATATACTAAGATCATTCCTTTTATACTCGTCGTATATATACTAACATCATTCGTTTTATACTCGTGATTACGTATATATACTAACATCATTCCTTTTATAGTCGTGATTACGTATATATTCTAACATCATTCCTTTTATACTCATCGTATATATACTAACATCATTCGTTTTATACGCGTGATTACGTATATATACTAACATCATTCCTTTTATAGTCGTGATTACGTAAATATACTAACATCATTCCTTTTATACTCTTGATTACGTATATATTCTAACATCATTCCTTTTATACTCGTCGTATATATACTAACACCATTCCTTTAAAACTTGTGAATACGTATATATACTAACATCATTCCTTTATACTCGTGATTACGTTAATATACTAATATCATTCCTTTTATAGTCGTGATTACGTATATATTCAAACATCATTCCTTTTATACTTGTGATTACGTATATATACTAACATCATTCCTTTTATACACGTGATTACGTAAATATACTAACATCATTCCTTTTTTACTCTTGATTACGTAAATATACTAACATCATTCCTTTAATACTCTTGATTACGTATATATTCTAAAATCATTCCTTTTATACCCGTCGTATATATACTAACACCATTCCTTTAAAACTTGTGAATACGTATATATACTAACATCATTCCTTTATACTCGTGATTACGTTTAATATACTAATATCATTCCTTTTATAGTCGTGATTAAGTATATATTCTAACATCATTCCTTTTATACTCGTTGTATATATACTAACATCATTCCTTTTATAGTCGTGATTACGTAAATATACTAACATCATTCCTTTTATAGTCGTGATTACGTAAATATACTAACATCATTCCTTTTATAGTCGTGATTACGTATATATACTAACATCATTTCTTTTATACTCGTGATTATGTAAATATACCAACATCATTTCTTTTATACTCGTGGTTACGTATATATACTAACATCATTCCTTTTATACTCGTGATTACGTAAATATACTAACATCATTCCTTTTATAGTCGTGATTACGTATATATACTAACATCATTCCTTTTATAGTCATGATTACGTATATATACTAACAACATTCCTTTTATACTCGTCGTATATATACTAATATCATTCCTTTTATAGTCGTGATTATGTATATATTCTAACATCATTCGTTTTATACTCGTGATTACGTAAATATACTAACATCATTCCTTTTATAGTCATGATTACGTAAATATACTAACATCATTCCTTTTATAGTCGTGATTACGTATATATCCTAACACCATTTCTTTTATACTCGTGATTACGTAAATATACTAACATCATTCCTTTTATACTCGTGATTACGTAAATATACTAACATCATTCCTTTTATAGTCGTGATTGCGTAAATATACTAACATCATTCCTTTTATAGTCGTGATTACGTATATATACTAACATCATTTCTTTTATACTCGTGATTACGTAAATATACTAACATCATTTCTTTTATACTCGTGATTCTGTATATATACTAACATCATTCCTTTTATACTCGTGATTACGTAAATATACTAACATCATTCCTTTTTTAGTCGTGATTACGTATATATACTAACATCATTCCTTTTATAGTCGTGATTACGTATATATACTAACATCATTCCTTTTATACTCGTCGTATATATACTAACATCATTCCTTTTATAGTCGTGATTACGTAAATATACTAACATCATTCCTTTTATAGTCGTGATTACGTAAATATACTAACATCATTCCTTTTATACTCGTGATTACGTAAATATACTAACATCATTCTTTTTATACTCTTCGTATATATACTAACATTATTCCTTTTATACTCGTGATTACGTAAATATACTAATATCATTCCTTTAATAGTCGTGATTACATATATAATCTAACATAATTCGTTTTATACCCGTAATTACGTAAATACACTAACATCATTCCTTTTATAGTCGTGATTACGTATATATACTAACATCATTCCTTTTATACTCGTCGTATATATAATAACATCATTCCTTTTATAGTCGTGATTACATAAATATACTAACATCATTCCTTTTATAGTCGTGATTACGTAAATATACTAACATCATTCCTTTTAAATTCGTGATTACGTAAATATACTAACATCATTCCTTTTATACTCTTGATTACGTATATATTCTAACATCATTCCTTTTATACTCGTCGTATATATACTAACACCATTCCTTTAAAACTCGTGATTACGTATATATACTAACATCATTCCTTTATACTCGTGATTTCGTAAATATACTAATATCTTTCCTTTTATAGTCGTAATTACATATATATTCTAACATCATTCGTTTTATACTTGTGATTACGTAAATATACTAACATCATTCCTTTTATAGTAGTGATTACTTAAATATACTAACATCATTCCTTTTATAGTCGTGATTACGTATATATACTAACATCATTCCTTTTATACTCGTCGTATATATACTAACATCATTCCTTTTATAGTCGTGATTACGTAAATATACTAACATCATTCCTTTTATAGTCGTGATTACGTAAATATACTAACATCATTCCTTTTAAATTCGTGATTACGTAAATATACTAACATCATTCCTTTTATACTCTTGATTACGTATATATTCTAACATCATTCCTTTTATAGTCGTCGTAAATATACTAACACCATTCCTTTAAAACTCGTGATTACGTATATATACTAACATCATTCTTTTATAATCGTGATTACGTAAATATACTAATATCATTCCTTTTATAGTCGTAATTACATATATAATCTAACATAATTCGTTTTATACTCGTGATTACGTAAATATACTAACATCATTCCTTTTATAGTCGTGATTACGTATATATACTAACATCATTTCTTTTATACTCGTGATTACGTAAATATACCAACATCATTTCTTTTATACTCGTGGTTACGTATATATACTAACATCATTCCTTTTATACTCGTGATTACGTAAATATACTAACATCATTCCTTTTATAGGTGATTGCGTAAATATACTAACATGATTCGTAGTCGTGATTCGTAAATATACTAACATCATTCCTTTTATACTGTGATTAAAATATACTAACATCATTCCTTTTATAGATCGTAAATATACTAACATCATTCGATAGTGGTGATTGCGTAAATATACTAACATCATTTCTTTTATACTCGTGATTCGTAAATATACTAACATCATTCCTTTATAGTCGTGATTGCGTAAATATACTAACATCATTCCTTTTATAGTGGTGATTACGTAAATATACTAACATCATTCCTTTTATAGGTGATTACGTAAATATACTAACATCATTCCTTTTATATTGATTACGTAAATATACTAACATCATTCCTTTTATATATATACTAACATCATTCCTTTTATAGTCGTGATTACGTAAATATACTAACATCATTCCTTTTATACTCTTGATTACGTATATATTCTAACATCATTCCTTTTATACTCGTCGTATATATACTAACACCATTCCTTTAAAACTCGCGATTACGTATATATACTAACACCATTCCTTTATACTCGTGATTACGTAAATATACTAATATCATTCCTTTCATAGTCGTGATTACATATATATTCTAACATCATTCCTGTTATAGTCGTGATTACGTAAATATACTAACATCATTCCTTTTATAGTCGTGATTACGTAAATATACTAACATCATTCCTTTTATAGTCGTGATAATGTAAATATACTAACATCATTCCTTTTATAGTCGTGATTACGTAAATATACTAACATCATTCCTTTTATACTCGTGATTACGTAAATATACTAACATCATTCCTTTTATAGTTGTGATTACGTAAATATACTAACATTATTTCTTTTATAGTCGTGATTGCGTAAATATACTAATATCCTTCCTTTTATAGTCGTGATTATGTAAATATACTAACATCATTCCTTTTATAGTCGTGATTACGTATATATACTAACATCATTCCTTTTATACTCGTCGTATATATACTAACATCATTCCTTTTATACTCGTCGTATATATACTAACATCATTCCTTTTATACTCGTCGTAAATATACTAACATCATTCCTTTTATACTCGTCGTATATATACTAACATCATTCCTATTATACACATGATTACGTAAATATACTAACATCATTCCTTTTATAGTCGTGATTACGTAAATATACTAATATCATTCCTTTTATACTCTTGATTACGTATATATACTAACATCATTCCTTTTATAGTAATGATTACGTAAATTTACTAACATCATTCCTTTCATGGTCGTGATTACGTAAATATACTAATATCATTCCTTTTATAGTCGTGATTACGTATGTATACTAACATCATTCATTTTATAGTCGTGATTACGTATATATACTAACATCATTTCTTTTATACTGGTGATTACGTAAATATACTAACATCATTCCTTTTATAGTCGTGATTACGTAAATATACTTATATCATTCCTTTTATACTCGTGATAACATATATACTAATATCATTTCTTATATTCTCGTGATTATGTATATATACTAACATCATTCGTTTTATAATCGTGATTACGTATATATACTAACATCATTCCTTTTAGAGTCGTGATTACGTATATATTCTAACATCATTTCTTTTATAGTCGTGATTACGTAAATATACTTATATCATTCCTTTTATACTGAAGACTACGTATATATACTAACATTATTCCCGGTATACTCATGATTACATATATACTAATATTATTTCTTATATACTCGTGATTATGTATATATACTAACATCATTCCTTTTATAGTCGTGATTACGTAAATATACTGACATCATTTCTTTTATACTGGTGATTACGTATATATACTAACATCATTCCTTTTATAGACGTGATTACGTAAATATACTCATATCATTCCTTTTATAGACGGATTACGTAAATATACTAATATCATTCCTTTTATAGTCGTGATTACGTATATATACTAACATCATTCCTTTTATAGTCGTGATTACGTAAATATACTAACATCATTCCTTTTATACTCGTCGTATATATACTAACATCATTCCTTTTATAGTCGTGATTACGTATATATACTAACATCATTCCTTTTATAGTCGTGATTACGTATATATACTAACATCATTCCTTTTATACCCGTCGTATATATACTAACATCATTTGTTTTATAGTCGTGATAACGTAAATATACTAATATCATTCCTTTTGTAGTCGTGATTACGTATATATACTAACATCATTCATTTTATAGTCGTGATTACGTATATATACTAACATCATTTCTTTTATACTGGTGATTACGTAAATATACTAACATCATTCCTTTTATAGTCGTGATTACGTAAATATACTTATATCATTCCTTTTATACTCATGATTACGTAAATATACTAACACCATTCCTTTTATAGTCGTGATTACGTATATATACTAACATCATACCTTTTATACTTGTGATTACGTAAATATACTTACACCATTCCTTGTATACTCGTGATTACATAAACATAATAACATTATTCCTTGTATACTCGTGATTACGTAAATATACTAACACCATTCCTTGTATACTCGTGATTACGTAAATATACTAACACCATTCCTTGTATACTCGTGATTACATAAACATAATAACATTATTCCTTGTATACTCGTGATTACGTAAATATACTAACATCATTCCTTTTATACTCGTGATAACGTAAATATACTAACATCATTCCTTTTATACTCGTGATTACGTATATATACTAACATCATTCCTTTTATACTCGTGATAACGTAAATATACTAACATCATTCCTTTTATACTCGTGATTACGTATATATACTAACATCATTCCTTTTATACTCGCGATTACGTATATATTCTAACATCATTCCTTTTATACTCGTGATTACGTATATATACTAACATCATTCCTTTTATACTCGTGATTACGTATATATACTCACATCATTCCTTTTATACCCGTGATTACGTATATATTCTAACATCATTCCTTTTATACTCGTCGTATATATACTAACATCATTCCTGTTATACTCGTGATTACGTATATATTCTAACATCATTCCTTTTATACTCGTCGTATATATACTAACATCATTCCTGTTATACTCGTGATTACGTATATATACTCACATCATTCCTTTTATACCCGTGATTACGTATATATTCTAACATCATTCCTTTTATACTCGTCGTATATATACTAACATCATTCCTGTTATACTCGTGATTACGTATATATACTAACATCATTCCTTTTATACTCGTGATTACGTATATATACTAACATCATTCCTGTTATACTCGTGATTACGTATATATACTCACATCATTCCTTTTATACCCGTGATTACGTATATATTCTAACATCATTCCTTTTATACTCGTCGTATATATACTAACATCATTCCTGTTATACTCGTGATTACGTATATATACTCACATCATTCCTTTTATACTCGTGATTACGTAAATATACTAACATCATTCCTTTTATACTCTTGATTACGTATATATTCTAACATCATTCCTTTTATACTCGTCGTATATATACTAACATCATTCCTTTTATACTCGCGATTACGTATATATTCTAACATCATTCCTTTTATACTCGTGATTACGTAAATATACTAACATCATTCCTTTTATAGTCGTGATTACGTAAATATACTATCATCATTCCTTTTATACTCGTCGTATATATACTAACATCATTCCTTTTATAGTCGTCGTATATATACTAACATTATTCCTTTTATACTCGTGATTACGTATATATACTAACATCATTCCTTTTATACACATGATTACGTAAATATACTAACATCATTCCTTTTATACTCGTGATTACGTATATATACTAACATCATTCCTTTTATATTCGTCGTATATATACTAACATCATTCCTTTTATACTCGTGATTACGTATATATACTAACATCATTCCTTTTATATTCGTCGTATATATACTAACATCATTCCTTTTATAGTCGTGATTACGTAAATATACTAACATCATTCCTTTTATAGTCGTGATTACGTAAATATACTAACATCATTCCTTTTATACTCGTCGTATATATACTAACATCATTCCTTTGATACTCGTCGTAAATATACTAACATCATTCCTTTTATACTCGTGATTACGTAAATATACTAACATCATTCCTTTTATAGTCGTGATTACGTAAATATACTATCATCATTCCTTTTATACTCGTCGTATATATACTAAGATCATTCCTTTTATAGTCGTCGTATATATACTAACATCATTCCTTTTATACACATGATTACGTAAATATACTAACATCATTCCTTTTATAGTCGTGATTACGTAAATATACTAACATCATTCCTTTTATACTCGTGATTACATAAACATAATAACACCATTCCTTGTATACTCGTGATTATGTAAATACATTTTAATCAAATGAAGGCGACATTTTACATCAAAGTAGGCGTTTGAGACATTTCCCCGATACCGTAGATATTATTGTTAAAATACGCAGACATTGCTCATGGGATTCTTTTTCTCCTTTCTACCAGTTTTAATTTTTGATTGTTTGAAAGCAACATAGAAAGGAAAAACATGGATACTTTAGCATACTGTATTTTGTTAGAAATCGCATAGACAAAATGAGGTGTTGTCAAAGAGACCTGCTTAGTTAAAAAAGAGAACTGGTTTTATCGTCCAGCCCACACGTAAGTATCTGAAATGTGTATTTATTATTTGAAATCGATTAGATCCAAATACTAGTACATTACATACTTGTATCATCATGGATGATTACATGCTATTTTATATGAATGGTTTCCTTAGAATTTACAGTTTCATCTCATAAGCAATCATTTACCAACTATGTAGTGTCACTGTTTCACTGTAATTCCCCAATCTGTTTCATTGTAACGAAACTACCGGGGATTATATGTTTCATTAAAAAGACAATTCCGAGAGCTCTCTGTTTCATAATAACGTCTTTCCTGATAGTTCACTGTTTCATAATAACGTCTACCTTAAGCGCTCTCTGTTTCATAATAACGTCTTTCCTGATAGTTCACTGTTTCATAATAACGTCTACCTTAAGCGCTCTCTGTTTCATAATAACGTCTTTCCAGATAGTTCACTGTTTCATTATGTAGTCACGACAATGCGTTCCTATAGGGATATTAAAATAGTCGCGGTGTTTATCCAGAATGCCGCTTATGACATTTCGTTTGTATCTCTGTCGGCGGCGACACTCGGATGTGGAATCTTCATTCCCCTTACACAGTATGTAGTTGGAATGGATTCTCATCGGTGTGGACGTATAGAGCACCTTTGTGGCGTGATGGTAAGGTCCGTTATACAAGGAGCAGGCATGATGATAACAATCGGGCAGACTCGGTACAGGATCTCCATCTCTCTCAACACGCCAACTGTTCTTTACTATATGGTCGTGGGATTCTGCATAACGCTTATCTCCAACTCGCGGCATTCCGAATGTATAGAGCAACACTTTGTTTGGCTTCACAATTCCGTCGTGTATCAACAGGGCGCTGGTGAGTGAGGCTAGCGCGCCCCCTAGCGAGTGACCTGTGACCTTGATATCGTAGTGCGGATGCTGTCTCAGTAAGTTGGTCAATATAGACGTTATTTCCGGATAAAGCTTCTCATTGATATGATGAAAATACCTTTGAACCTTTCCTCCGGTCGGGAACCGAACGGTCTGTGAGGTGAGAATCGTCAGTACCTGATCGAGCAGTTGTTCCCCACCCCTCGTACCGCGAAATGATACGAGTATTTCCCTCCGTCTGTCTGACGTGGCGAGAATGGCGGAACACTGTTTGTCGTAGTCAAGAAAGAAGTCGTCACAATTCTTCAGCACGATCTCTTCCAGAACATAGTCATCGGTCGGAAACATTCGGGCCATACATAGGCCTGGGACGTCCGAGTAGGCGATGGCGGAGAATTCGGCAAGACGATATGCCTCCGATGGACTGTAATGCTCACTTTTACCATGGAAACGCGACTTACACTGGTGTGTCTTCCTGACGTTTTGATCCTTTAAACATTGGTTTCTCATCGAGAATTTAGAATGACAAGTGTTTGTAAGCGGACACCACCTACACGGCCATAAGTTCCACATTTTGTGCCTCGTGCATGAAAAACAATCCTTGCGATGAGCACACAGCGCCTCCACTGTAGGTAAGGCGACTGTGGAAACCAACAAAAATATCACAATCTGCATTGTCCCGGGTCTCTAGGGTTTATAACACGAACAGAAGATCTCTCAAGGTTTATAAGTAACCCTTTATCTTCCAGGCAAGGAATAGATGAACAATTGATGGCGTTCAAACCAGATTAGTGACATGAGATTCTTAGATGTTAATGTTTATAGTCTTTTGGTGAAAAAAAAAGTGACTTTAAAAGAATTTCACTCTCCATGAGAAAGTAACCTTCTTGTCTTTTATGTTTTTGTTTTTATACCATTTGATAAAAAGTTGTTAAACACAATGTGTATGATGGAAAAAGTTATGTCAATAGATTATAAACTAAAGTGGTTTGTAGAGTTTACAAAACGATGTTTGATCTTTTATCATACCCTGTAAAGTTTATCTTTTTTGTTTAAGAACAATCCCAACAATAATGTGTGAGCTAAAGCTTAACTTTAAAATGATATGATAAAACAATAATGTTTTTCGAACCAAGCTTATGCACACATATAATCAAAATGAGACAAGCAAGTAAAATCATATGTGAATAAAGCTTTTGCACACTTATAATCAATATTAAACGAGTGTGTGAAACCAGCTGTAAACCAACAGTTTGCAGACACGTGAACAAAAGATAGATGGAAAAATCCAGCTGTAAAACAATATTTCGCACACGTATCAATAAAGGTTAAATGGGTTAAAACCAGCTGTGAACCAACATTTCGCACACATATCAATAAAGGAAGGATGGGTTAAAACTAGCTGTGAACCAACATTTCGCACACGTATCAATAAAGGAAGGATGGGGTAAAACAAGCTGTGAACCAACATTTCGCACACATATCAATAAAGGAAGAATGGGGTAAAACAAGCTGTGAACCAACATTTCGCACACATATCAATAAAGGAAGGATGGGTTAAAACCACCTGTGAACCAACATTTCGCACACATATCAATAAAGGAAGGATGGGTTAAAACCACCTGTGAACCAACATTTCTCACACAAATCAATAAAGGAAGAATGGGGTAAAACAAGCTGTGAACCAACATTTCGCACACATATCAATAAAGGAAGGATGGGTTAAAACCACCTGTGAACCAACATTTCGCACACATTTCAATAAAGGAAGAATGGGTTAAAACCACCTGTGAACCAACATTTCGCACACATTTCAATAAAGGAAGAATGGGTTAAAACCACCTGTGAACCAACATTTCGCACACATATCAATAAAGGAAGAATGCGTTAAAACCAGCTGTGAACCAACATTTCGCACACAAATCAATAAAGGAAGAATGGGGTAAAACCAGCTGTGAACCAACATTTCGCACACATATCAATAAAGGAAGAATGCGTTAAAACCAGCTGTGAACCAACATTTCGCACACAAATCAATAAAGGAAGAATGGGGTAAAACCAGCTGTGAACCAACATTTCGCACACGTATCATTCATTCATTGTGCCCATCTATCAATTAGGACAGATGTGATAAATCTGCTTTCATTGAATGGAAGAGTTCCTTCAGCTGTTATCTCATGATCACATTCAATTTAGAAGAATAATACCGTTCCATATCGTTTGTTTGATTAATTTGCTATTTTTATATCACTTGCAAATGTTTTTAATATGAAAAGGGTTGAAATAAGGAGGAATATAATTCCGCTTCATGGCTGTTATGTCAATATTTTTATCAGTTGCGTGTATGTTGGGTAAATAAACCCAAGATAAGTGGAAACTTTGTCTTATTTTATAACACAGAAAACTGTATCACTTTTTGTTAGACAAAACCCCAAAATAATAGTTTCGTTCTTCATTCAAAATATTTTAGAGATACTGAGATATGTTGAGACAAACAACTAAGATAATGCCAAAAATAATGTTTAACTTTGTAAATGGACTTATACATATAATAAACCTATCCGCTAAAACATAACAGACCACTATAATCGATTCAACACAATTTCATTGAGTATAGAATAGCACAAAGCATACTTATATCCATTACAATATATTGCCTATCGGCAAGGATTTTCCAGCGAGGTATCTAATAAAAGTTAATACAGCTATATTTCTTGTAAACAGAATAGAATAGCGATGACACAATAAGAGTCTATATTTGTAATAAAGGTCAACGTTCTATAAACATCTTGTTAAAAAAAAGATTGTCACATTACGTTTTCCAGAAGGGGTAAAGAGTTAACTGGATAAGTGTAGGGTTAGTACAAAGGTACCCATGTAGTTATAGAGCACGTGTTTCATGTGTATTGTTTTTGGGTCTTACAATTTTGTTGTATAAAGTGGGGTACTTGTGAATGTGAGGATTTTGGGATAACTTGAGAGAAATCATGCATTGTATACGTGTGGATATTGGCTTGATCTATATAAAGGGATAATTCTGGGCTGTACAGTAGACAGTCATTAAAACAGCCAGGTGGACGTGTGTGTGGATAGGATTTGTGTGAGCGGGACATAGAGTTTTCTGGGGTTGCTGATCGGAACTTACTAAACTGATGTTGCTAAACCAAAGGTGTAAACCTAGTCCATAATTGTAAGTGGGAAGTTGAGAGACGGTAGTCTTAATTGGAGAGGAGATGGTACTTATGGCTGGCTGAGACATGTATAGCGTAGTGTACGGGCACAAAACATAGGGACTTCATATCGCTACGATATTGGGGCGTATACCGGTGGACCAATCTGAACACATCGGGTTTATCCAATAGAAAACACCTCTCAAATAATAGGGATGACGCCATATTGTTTCCCGCGAGAATGACGTCACTTTCTTTCGTTTCTAAAAATAGATCTTGAATGTAAAATCAAGTCGTTAAATTTGATTGAGGAAACAAGTATACATGTCACAACAACAAGTTCGCCATTTGGTATAAGTTACTGATCAAAAGTGATTAAAAAGGATGTCCAACACTTCCATACACATTGAACTACTTAACGTGCACGCTTAGAAAATGTGTTAATTGGCGGATGCCGATTTACCCGAAAAATTGTAACCCTACACTTATATCCGAGGTGTATTTCACAGCTCACGGAAATACCCGAGTAGTTCCGATTGCCGGTGGACACGACTGGTAGGGTCATTCGGAACACCTCAGCCATTTCTTAAAATAACCTCGGAGGTAATGGGGAGCCATTTTTGAAAGTAGGTCAGCAACGAAGGTCCAATCGCATCAAGTCGGCAATCCCCATCACTAGTCGGGGATTGCCGAAAAGAGCCGATTGACAAAATATGAAACAAAGATGTGTTTATATGATCATCTTTAATGAAAAGGGTAAAAAAAACATTCAATTGTGATAAATAACCAATTTGTGTGTATTTAAATACATGTTAAGTGCCTGTGTGCATTTTGCGTTATCCGCCGGAAATAAGGCGAATTACCCCAGGATTTCTGGTGTATTCATGTACTGCCTACGAGGTATATCTACCGACTTGTTACGGGGATTGCCGAGTAGATACGATTGTGGTAGGGTATGTGCATTCGGAACACCTCGGCCATTTCTTAAAATAACCTCGGAGGTAATGGGGAGCCATTTTTGAAAGTAGGTCAGCAATCTGAACTCATCGGGTTTATCCAATATGTATTTCACAGCTCACGGAAATACCCGAGTAGTTCCGATTGGTAGGTCAGCAATGAAGGGCCAATCGTATCAACTCGGCAATCCCCGTCACAAGCCGGGGATTACCGGAAAGAGCTGATTGACAAAATATGAAACAAGATGTGTTCATATGATCATCTTTAATGAAAAGGGTAAAAAAAAAATTAATTGTGATATATAACCAATTTGTGTGTATTTAAATACATATTTAGTGCCTGTGTGCATTTTGCGTTATCCGCCGGAAATAAGGCGAATTGCCCCAGGATTTCTGGTGTATTCATGTACTGCCTACGAGGTATATCTACCGACTTGTTACGGGGATTGCCAAGTAGATACGATTGGGGTATGTGGTGTGGCTGTAACTGAGATAACAGCCGTTATATGGGGGTCGGGGCTTCCGGCATAGAAGTGCGCGGCATCCAGGTATTGGGGACCTTGGTGGTCACAGGCTACAGGAACTATAACTGAGTATAAGTGCAAAGGGGTAAAACTCGGTGTAGAGCAAACTCGAACCAAAATCACGACTGTTGCTGAGAAAATGAATTTGTGGACTTCAATACTAAGGAACCTTAGATACTACGGAATATTAGAACTTTAGAACCGTTATTTTGTCTGTGATAGGATTTATTTGTTTATTCTTTGTTTTTAGATATAGTTATTAAAAGATAAAACAATAACCCTTTGTTTCGTTTCTATCCAAACTAATGCACGGCCGTCTTTGTGACAAAGATTGTTCGTGATTTCATCTTAGTCATGACGTCCCTAAACTCTTCCTTGTTTTTTAAGTCTTATCAATATAATATAGATCCTAAAATATAAACCGACTTTTTTAACAGCAGATTTATGTGTTATATGGGAAAATAATCATTTGGATGAAGGAAAATACAAACGCAACGTGTATGTTGTCTAACTTGATGTTTTTAAAGGGAGAATTCGCTAGTGTACTAGTGCACTATTTGGCAATAAAACATGGTTATCGGACTTGTAGCTTCCCGTCATGGGGCTGTGTTCCTGTACCGACACTTGCCACATGTTTGTGCAGAAATAAAAATGAATACATTTGAATCATTTCTGATAGTTATTCAGTCGCGCTGTTGTTACGCATTCCTTTTTAATGTGCATGCAGTTTCTTAATTTGCGGAAACAGTTAATTCAGATTTAATATGATTTTATTCGAGCATAACCCAGAGTTCAGCAAGTTAAACAGACAAGTTAAATACAAAAGTCTGATGACATGACAGACGGACACAATACTAAAAAGTAAGGCTGTACGTTGTGAGTTAAATGATTTGTTCGCACATTTCTCACAACGTTTTCTAAATATCAAGCTGTTCTAACTTTGGTATTGTTACAAATGATGCTCTAGAACAGGGAACACCAAATCGTACTATTGGTAAGAAATCATTGATTTGGATAGCATTGCTTCTGAAGCTGGAATCACAATACACACACAATTAAGTTGTAAATACCATTCAACGAGGTCAATGCGTGATGCAAAGTTAACAATTTATCTTTCGAACTACTTAGATCTAAGCTTAGTGGTCCCATGCATATTACTGGTTAAAATGTGACGTTAAACGCCTTTCTTAAGGTATGTCTCGCCTTCTAAATACAAAATGCCTTAAATTCTTACGCGTTTAAAAAAAGTCCGTGCAACATGAATTGGAAAGCAGCAGACGACTCATTTTTTATTTGTGTTCCGCGTTGGCGTATATTCAAAAGCACAGAAAAATGCAGCAATCGCCGCGATCAAAGTGCAATTCTGTGAAAACTGTCTTAAATCAAGTTTGTTGTCGTAAGAAGCACGTGTCCGTTAATAGGCGAGCACAGCTACTCCGTGAAATTTGCGACGTTATTCCATCCCGCACAATCAGTTCATTCAGTGTGTACCGTTACGGATGTATGTATAAAATTTTATGTAAGATACACGGAATGCACGGGAGTTTACGGGGAGGCCAGTGTTTCTTTCCCTTTTCAAAATTACATTTGTCTTCTTAAGGTAATGATGTATGAAGAAGTCCGTTTAGTGCGGACATTGAAGTTAACTAAGAAGAGTTCCTCCGGGGAATTGAGTTTTAGTGTGAATTATCTTTGTTGGGAAGGGATACGGGAATACCAAATTAATAACAAATTATGGAGTAACGGGTTAAACTCAATCACTGATAAACAAAACTTAAACATAAACTGAATGCTATCAAGTTGATAATATGTGACCTATAAAAAATTACATTGCAATCTACATCACTGGGTCGTGCAGTTTTCTTCTTCCAAATATGGTATGGCAGATTCTTGGCATGAAATTGACAGCCGCGGAAGGCGTGGTTTATGACGAATTTCAAAATACTGAGCAGCAGTTTTATGCCATTCGCCGATCATACTCGTAGAGGCGTTGTTTGCCAGCGTCAAATAGAGCGCTCTATGGAAATGTAGGTTAAACACTAAATTATTTAGAGGCTAAATAGTGAAATTTAAACGACATAGAAACCCCGTCAGTCGCTATCGCTCCTTCCTTGGGGTTTCTATATCGTTTAAATTTCACTATCTAGCCTCTTACCTTTATGTAGTGAAACCATTTCAAATCCTCCTGGTAAGGGTTAATTCATACAAAGCTAAAATCTGATTGTTCTAGAAGTTTTTTTAACATTACAACACCAAATATCACTACCATTATCATTGAAGTGAAGGAAAGGAGTATTACTACAGGTCTTCCGTAACTAGTCTAGACAGTGTTTACGCAACGGCTTATATAACTGATCTTACATCATAGATATTGTCCGATACATAATTTGACAGAAACATATTATGGAAACGCATGTCTGATATCGGTATTACAGGTAAAATGTTTAAAGCTGTAAAATCATTGTATGTTTCGGTTAAAGCATGTGTTAATATTATTCAGTTTTAAACTGAATGGTTTGATGTTAATTGTGGCTTACGTCAGGGGTGTATTCTGTCACCCCTTATGTTTAATTTATTTATAGATGACCTATCAACCTACCTTAAATCTTTTGAAAAAGGTATTACAATTGACAATGAGAACGTTTGTATTTTTATGTATGCGGATGATATTGTTATTCTTGCTGAGTCTGCTAACGATTTGCAAATATTATTGGATCCTTTGAATGAATGGTGTGTTCTTAACAAAATGAATATTAATGCAAATAAAAGCAGCGTTTTGCACTTTAGAAACAGTTCAGAAGTCCGTTCCCAGGTTATTTTCACTTGTGGATCAGAGCAGATTAATATTGTCGACAAATATATTTATTTGGGTGTTTTTCTAAATGAGCATTTAGACTATGATGAAACTGTCAAATTTGTAGCCAAAAGTGCCAGTCGGGCGTTGGGTTTGTTGATAGCTAAATGTAAATCGAATGGTAGTGTACCATATAGTGTTTATAAAAAACTTTACGACACCCTTGTCTTGCCGGTTTTAAGTTACAGCGCCCCTCTATGGGGACATCGGTCTTATTCTTGTATTGACGCTGTACAAAATAGGGCCATGCGTTTCTTTTTAGGTGTCGGAAAATATGCTCCAAATGATGGTGTTTCCGGCGAAATGGGTTGGAATCCCCCCTTAGTCCGGCAATGGAAATGTATTTCTTTATATTGGTCGAAGCTTTCATCCATGAGTACGACACGAATAAACAAACGCTTGGCAACATGGTCTTTTAATAATGCTAGTCGCTCATGTAAGAATTGGTGTTTTAGGATAAAATGTTTTTATTAAGATAATGATTTAGGAACTTATAACAATTTTAGCACGGTTATATCACGGTCTTTTGCCTATAGTGTCCAAGAAACGTTATTACATGATTTTAAAGATAAGTGGTTAAACAGAATCAACATCCCTATAGGACCTTCAGGTCGGGGCCGTAATAAGTTAAGAGTATACAGATCCTTTAAAAGTGAGTTTGATGTAGAAAAATATTGCCAACTTGTATTACCACCAAGTCACCGATCTGCATTTTGTAAGTTTCGTATCGGGGTAGCTCCGATTAGAATTGAAACGGGACGGTACGAGGGGCTCCAAGAGGAGCACAGAAAATGTCCTTTTTGTATCTCTCATGTATTGGAAAATGAGTTGCATGTCATTTTGGATTGTCCTATTTATAGTAATTTTAGGAAAGAACTTTTCACTAAAGCTTGTTCTTTTAACACCGAATTTCCTAGTATGTCTAACCATGACAAATATCGGTTTCTGTTTTCCAACCAAAATATGAATTTGTGCCAAAACCTGTTTTAAAATCTTACAAACACGTCTGTTTTTACTTTATAGCTAGTTTATCTGTAAATTGTTAATATGAAATAAGGTTTTTAATGCTAACCAGGCTATCATTTCACTAGATAGTTTTATTGTAAAATCACTACTTTTTTTATATTATGATTTTTTTCTTTTAAGTTATGTCATCTTTGCTGTTCATTTAGAATCATTCCCTTTTTTTTTTATCCCATTAGTACTTGTAGATATAACTTTATGATGTAATGATAGGTTTTTTAGTTTTTTGTATCTTTTGTTTATAATCCCTTTTTATGATCTCTTGTTCTAAATAGGTCCATTTCTTTAAATCTTTAATTAAGATGTTTTTGTCTTGTATCTTATCGCATTTAGACTCATCTCTTATAACTCCATAATGGAGTGGCATTGTATCTTATATAAAATGGTATCTTATGTTGTAAATGTATGTATAGCTGTACAATGATGAGATGTAAATAAAGATTACTACTACTATATAAGCAGGCCGTTCTGCACTAGTCGGGGACCTGAGTGAGCACGCCGTCTTCACGCCACTACACCGAAGGACATCATTAAACTTACGCTATCGATCCACGGCTTCGTCTTGTCTTCATTTCATTACAATCATTATCTTCTAATAGAACATCATAAAGGGTTTTTATAATTACATTTTCAGAACATATCACTTTAGCCCAATATTTAATTAAACGAGCATGTCTATTAATGTATTAAGGATACCGTCCCAATTCCCCATATATAGCTAGTGTACTATTGCTTTTTTTGTACACTTAACAGGTTTTGCAGAAATTGAGATGCACTCTTTCTATTTCTTTTGTTTTAGAATGACCTCATACATCCCCGGGGTAGCCTAAGATAGAACCCAGGAAGGAATCGAATTATTGACAAGTAGTTTTAGGAGTAACGAACCAAGTAGACACGTGCCATTATCTTGCTCTTTAATGTGTGAAAATTGTTATGCAAACAGAACAGAAACTCTTGCAATCAATATGTACATGTGTCTCAAGTTCAAGTCCAAGAATCGCCATTTAATTGAGAATTAGCGATTCTAGACCTGATCTATTAGAAAACATCCTCTCCCTTTACGATCAGTGTCAACTCAATGGAATATACATCTCTCTAGTGTGGTGTCCAGCTCATGTCGGCTTGTTAGGCAATAAAATGGCGGATCGGGTGGCGAAGGACGCGTTGGACGGCCCCGTACTTGACCAGATTCCCCAATCGGAACTACTCGGGTATTTCCGTGAGCTGTGAAATACACCTCGGATATAAGTGTAGGGTTACACTTTTGCGGGTAAATCGGCATCCGGCAATTAACATATTTTCTAAGCGTGCACGTAAAGTAGTTCTATGTGTATCATTTTTTATTATTTTTTTATCAGTAACTCATACCAAATGGAGAAATTGTTGTTGTGACATGTATAGTTGTTTCCTCAATCAAATTCAACGACTTTTTAGATTTCATATTTAAGATCCATTTTTAAAAACGAATTAAAGTGACGTCATTCTCGCCGGAAACAATATGGCGTCATCCCTATTATTTCAGAGGTGTTTTCATTGGATAAACCCGATGTGTTCAGATTGCAGATTCCCCTTGGAACAACAGAGATGCATGCCATTATTAGCAAAATAATAAAGGATGATTGGAAAAGGCGACTATTTTCAAGCTATAACAGTCATCTATACTATGGGAAAGAAGTAAACTTTAGACCGCCGCGCAGTTATCCATCCAACTACCGGGTGGAGAAATGCGTGACGCGTCTGAGATTGAATTATAATTTACTTACGGGGAACCTGGGCCAATATATTCTTTATTATAGTCCTATTTGTGCTTATAGTTTATTACAAAACACGACGAAGTATTACCTGTTACACTGTGGCGCTTACGCGGATGAGAGGAATACCTTTAGGGAGTCGGTAACTGCGTCGGGCTCGAACTTTACCATCAGAGATATTTTGTACCCGACGGAGACACTGCGCTCTTTAGTATTCCTAGCACTGGAAAAACGTCATGGATTGTCAAATGTCTGACAAGATTTAGATCTCCAGTGCGAATCTTCATCTATTACATATAATCGGCTTTTTGTTTTTTGGTTTCGCTTTGAAATATTGATTTTTTTCTTGATTTTTTATCATCTGCTATCGTATGCGATTTTTCGCAAAGTAGCCTGGACCTTTTACAGCATTAGCGACGGCAGATGAAATTCTTTAGTAGCCGGTCATAATGTATATCGACACACGTCCAGGTACTTTTTATATAGGAAACAATGGCTGGGTAGACTACCATAGCTACCCTTTTTAAACTCTCACGCTTTACTCCTTGGTAATTCAATATTCTCCATTGGATGATTAAAGATGTTTCTATTAAAGCTGTTCTTATTAAGGTATTAAGGCGGCAACAAAAGCCACATAAAGAAGATATTGGTCCATCTAAGTATTCGCTCAACATTTTTGATGAAACACCGAGAAGGGCCTGCTATGTACCGGTCATATCCCTGTACTAACGCCATTAATCTTTAGTTTAGGGGCTGCTATGTAACGGTCATATCCCTGTTCTAACGCCATTAATCTTTAGTTTAGGGGCTGCTATGTACCGGTCATATCCCTTTTCTAACGCCATTAATCTTTAGTTTAGGGGCTGCTATGTACCGGTCATATCCCTGTACTAACGCCATTAATCTCTAGTTTAGGGCCTGCTATGTACCGGTCATATCCCTGTACTAACGCCATTAATCTCTAGTTTAGGGCCTGCTATGTACCGGTCATATCCCCGTACTAACACCATTAATCTTTAGTTTAGGGCCTGCTATGTACCGGTCATATCCCCGTACTAACGCCATTAATCTCTAGTTTAGAGCCTGCTATGTACCGGTCATATCCCGGAACTAACGCCAATAATCTCTAGTTTAGGGCCTGCTATGTACCGGTCAAATCCCCGTACTAACGCCATTAATCTCTAGTTTAGGGCCTGCTATGTACCGGTAATATCCCTGTACTAACGCCATTAATCTCTAGTTTAGGGCCTGCTTTGTACCGGTAATATCCCCGTACTAACGCCATTAATCTCTAGTTTAGGGCCTGCTATGTACCGGTAATATTCCCGTACTAACGCCATTAATCTCTAGTTAAGGGCCTGCTATGTACCGGTAATATCCCTGTACTAACGCCATTAATCTTTAGTTAGGGGCCTGCTATGTACCGTTCATATCCCCGTACTAACGCCATTAATCTTTAGTTTAGGGCCTGCTATGAACCAGTCTTATCCCCGTACTATCGCCATTAATCTCTAGTTTAGGGCCTGCTATGTACCGGTCATATCCCTGTACTAACGCCATTAATCTTTAGTTTAGGGCCTGTTATGCACCGGTAATATCCCCGTACTAACGCCATTAATCTCTAGTTTAGGGCCTGCTATGTACCGGTAATATCCCTGTACTAACGCCATTAATCTTTAGTTTAGGGCCTGTTATGCACCGGTAATATCCCCGTACTAACGCCATTAATCTCTAGTTTAGGGCCTGCTATGTACCGGTAATATCCCTGTACTAACGCCATTAATCTTTAGTTTAGGGCCTGCTATGTACCAGTCATATCCCTGTACTAACGCCATTAATTTCTAGTTTAGGGCCTGTTATGTACCGGTCATATCCCTGTACTAACGCCATTAATCTCTAGTTTAGGGCCTGCTATGTACCGGTCATATCCCTGTACTAACGCCATTAATCTTTAGTTTAGGGCCTGTTATGCACCGGTAATATCCCCGTACTAACGCCATTAATCTCTAGTTTAGGGCCTGCTATGTACCGGTCATATCCCTGTACTAACGCCATTAATCTTTAGTTTAGGGCCTGCTATGTACCAGTCATATCCCTGTACTAACGCCATTAATTTCTAGTTTAGGGCCTGTTATGTACCGGTCATATCCCTGTTCTAACGCCATTAATCTCTAGTTTAGGGCCTGCTATGTACCGGTAATATCCCTGTACTAACGCCATTAATCTCTAGTTTAGGGCCTGCTATGTACCGGTAATATCCCTGTTCTAACGCCATTAATCTCTAGTTTAGGGCCTGCTATGTACCGGTAATATCCCTGTACTAACGCCATTAATCTTTAGTTTAGGGCCTGCTATGTACCAGTCATATCCCTGTACTAACGCCATTAATCTCCATGTACCGGTCATAGTTCTAACGGTTTAGGGCCTGCTATGTACCGGTAATATCCCTGTACTAACGCCATTAATCTTTAGTTTAGGGCCTGCTATGTACCAGTCATATCCCTGTACTAACGCCATTAATCTCTAGTTTAGGGCCTGCTATGTACCGGTCATATCCCTGTACTAACGCCATTAATCTCTAGTTTAGGGCCTGCTATGTACCGGTCATATCCCTGTACTAACGCCATTAATCTCTAGTTTAGGGCCTGCTATGTACCGCTCATATCCCTGTACCAACGTCATTAATCTTTAGTTTAGGGCCTGCTATGTACCGGTCATATCCCCGTACTATCGCCATTAATCTCTAGTTTAGGGCCTGCTATGTACCGCTCATATCCCTGTACTAACGTCATTCATCTTTAGTTTAGGGCCTGCTATGTACCGGTCATATCTCGTACTAACGCCATTAATCTCTAGTTTAGGGCCTGCTATGTACCGGTCATATCCCTGTACAAACGCCATTAATCTCTAGTTTAGGGACTGCTATGTACCGGTCATATCCCCGTACTAACGCCATTAATCTCTAGCTTAGGGCCTACTATGTACCGGTTACATCCCCGTAATAACGCCATTAACCTCTAGTTTAGGGCCTGTTATGTTCCGGACATAATCTGTACTAACGCCATTAATCTCTAGTTTAGGGCCTGCTATGTACCGGTAATATCCCCGTACTAACGTCAGTTATCTTTAGTTTAGGGCCTGCTATGTACCGGTCATATCCCCGTACTAACGCCATTAATCTCTAGTTTAGGGCCTGCTATGTACCGGTTACATCCCCGTAATAACGCCATTAACCTCTAGTTTAGGGCCTGTTATGTACCGGACATAATCTGTACTAACGCCATTAATCTCTAGTGTAGGGCCTGCTATGTACCGGTCATATCCCCGTACTAACGCCAGTAATATCTAGTTGAGGGCCTGCTATGTACCTGTCATATCCCTGTACTAACGCCTTTAGTGTTTAGTTTAGGGCCTGCTATGTACCGGACATATCACCGTACTAACGCCATTAATCTCTAGTTTAGGGCCTGCTATGTACCGTCATATCCCCGTACTGACGCCAATAATCTATAGTTTAGGGCCTGCTATGTACCGGTCATGTCCCCGTACTAACGCCAGTAATCTCTAGTTTAGGGCCTGCTATGTACCGGTCAAATCCCCGTACTAACGCCATTAATCTCTAGTTTAGGGCCTGCTATGTACCGGTCATATCCCCGTACTAACGCCAGTAATCTCTAGTTTAGGGCCTGCTATGTACCGGTCAAATCCCCGTACTAACGCCATTAATCTCTTGTTTAGGGCCTGCTATTTACCGGTCATATCCCCGTACTAACGCCAGTAATCTCTAGTTTAGGGCCTGCTATGTACCGGTCACATCCCCGTACTAACACCATTAATCTCTTGTTTAGGGCCTACTATGTACCGGTCATATCCCCGTACTAATGTCAGTAATCTCTAGTTTAGGGCCTGCTATGTACCGGTCATATCCCCGTACTAACGTCATTAATCTCTAGTTTAGGGCCTGCTATGTACCGGACATATCCCGGACTGACGCCAGTAATCTATAGTTTAGGGCCTGCTATGTACCGGTCATATCCGCGTACTAACGTCAGTAATCTCTAGTTTAGGGCATGCTATGTACCGGTCAAATCCCCGTACTAACGCCATTAATCTCTAGTTTAGGGCCTGCTATGTACCGGTCATATCCCTGTACTAACGCCATTAATCTTTAGTTAAGGGCCTGCTATGTACCGGTCACATCCCCGTACTGACGCCAGTAATCTCTAGTTTAGGGCCTGCTATGTACCGGTCAAATCCCCGTACTAACGCCATTAATCTCTAGTTTAGGGCCTGCTATATACCGGTCATATCCCTGTACTAACGCCAGTAATCTCTAGTTTAGGGCCTGCTATGTACCGGTCACATCCCCGTACTAACACCATTAATCTCTTGTATAGGGCCTGCTATGTAACGGTCATATCCCCGTACTAACGTCAGTAATCTCTAGTTTAGGGCCTGCTATGTAACGGTCACATCCCCGTACTAACGCCATTAATCTCTTTAGTTTAGGGCCTGCTATGTACCGTTCATAATCTGTACTAACATCATTATCTCTAGTTTAGGGCCTGCTATGAACCGGTCATATCCCCGTACTAACACCATTAATCTTTAGTTTAGGGCCTGCTATGTACCGGTCATATCCCTGTACAAACGCCATTAATCTCTAGTTTAGGGCCTGCTATGTACCGGTCATGTCCCCGTACTAACGCCATTAATCCCTACTTTAGGGCCTGCTATGTACCGGTAATATCCCCATACTAACGCCATTAATCTCTAGTTTAGGGCCTGCTATGTACCCGTCATATCCATGTACTAACGCCATTAATCTCTAGTTTAGGGCCTGCTATGTACCGGTCATATCCCTGTACAAACACATTAATCCTAGTTTAGGGCCTGTTATGTACCGGTCATATCCCTGTACAAACACCATTAATCTCTAGTTTAGGCCTGCTATGTACCGGTCATATCCTGTAATAACGCCATTAATCTTAGTTTAGGGCCTGCTATGTACCGGTCATATCCCTGTACAAACGCCATTAACCTCTAGTTTAGGGCCTGCTTTGTACAGATCATATCCCTGTACTAACGCCATTAATCTCTAGTTTAGGGCCTGCTTTGTACAGATCATATCCCTGTACTAACGCCATTAATCTTTAGTTTAGGGCCAGCTATGTACCGGTCATATCCCTGTACAAACGCCATTAATCTCTAGTTTAAGGCCTGCTATGTACCGGTCATATCCCCGTACTAACGCCATTAATCTTTAGTTTAGGGCCTGCTATGTACCGGTAATATCCCCATACTAACGCCATTAATCTCTAGTTTAGGGACTGCTATGTACCGGACATATCACCGTACTAACGCCATTAATCTCTAGTTTAGGGCCTGCTATGTACCGGTCATATCCCCGTACTAACGTCAGTAATCTCTAGTTTAGGGCCTGCTATGTACCCGTCACATCCCCGTACTAACGCCATTAATCTCTTTAGTTTAGGGCCTGCTATGTACCGGTCATAATCTGCACTAACACCATTATCTCTAGTTTAGGGCCTGCTATGAACCGGTCATATCCCCGTACTAACACCATTAATCTTTAGTTTAGGGCCTGCTATGTACAGGTCATATCCCTGTACAAACGCCATTAATCTCTAGTTTAGGGCCTGCTATGTACATGTCATATCCCCGTACTAACGCCATTAATCTCTACTTTAGGGCCTGCTATGTACCGGTAATATCCCCATACTAACGCCATTAATCTCAAGTTTAGGGCCTGCTATGTACCGGTCATATCCATGTACTAACGCCAATAATCTCTAGTTTAGGGCCTGCTATGTACCGGTCATATCCCTGTACAAACACCATTAATCTCTAGTTTAGGGCCTGTTATGTACCGGTCATATCCCTGTACAAACACCATTAATCTCTAGTTTAGGGCCTGCTATGTACCGGTCATATCCCTGTAATAACGCCATTAATCTTTAGTTTAGGGCCTGCTATGTACCGGTCATATCCCTGTACAAACGCCATTAATCTCTAGTTTAGGGCCTGCTTTGTACAGATCATATCCCTGTACTAACGCCATTAATCTCTAGTTTAGGGCCTGCTTTGTACAGATCATATCCCTGTACTAACGCCATTAATCTTTAGTTTAGGGCCAGCTATGTACCGGTCATATCCCTGTACAAACGCCATTAATCTCTAGTTTAAGGCCTGCTATGTACCGGTCATATCCCCGTACTAACGCCATTAATCTTTAGTTTAGGGCCTGCTATGTACCGGTCATATCCCTGTACTAACGCCATTAATCTCTAGTTTAGGGCCTGCTATGTACCGGTCATATCCCCGTACTAATGCCATTAATCTTTAGTTTAGGGCCTGCTATGTACCGGTCATATCCCTGTACAAACGCAATTAATCTCTAGTTTAGGGCCTGCTATGTACCGGTCATATCCCCGTACTAACGCCATTAATCTCTAGTTTAGGGCCTGCTATGTACCGGTCAAATCCCCGTACTAACGCCATTAATCTCTTTAGTTTAGGGCCTGCTATGAACCGGTCATAATCTGTACTAACACCATTAATCTCTAGTTTAGGGCCTGTTATGTACCGGTTATATCCCTGTACTAACGCCATTGATCTCTAGTTTAGGGCGTGCTATGTACTGGTCATATCCCTGTACTAACGCCATTAATCTCTAGTTGAAGGCCTGTTATATACCGGACATATCCCTGTACTAACGTCATTAATCTCTAGTTTAGGGCCTGCTATGTACCGGTCACATCCCCGTACTAACGCCATTAATCTCTTTAGTTTAGGGCCTGCTATGTACCGGTCATAATCTGTACTAACACCATTATTTCTAGTTTAGGGCCTGCTATGAACCGGTCATATCCCTGTACTAACGCCATTAATCTCTAGTTTAGGGCGTGCTATGTACTGGTCATATCCCTGTACTAACGCCATTAATCTCTAGTTGAAGGCCTGTTATATACCGGACATATCCCTGTACTAACGTCATTAATCTCTAGTTTAGGGCCTGCTATGTACCGGTCATATCCCTGTACTAACGCCATTAATCTCTAGTTTAGGGCCTGCTATGTACCGGTCATATCCCCGTACTAACACCATTAATCTTTAGTTTAGGGCCTGCTATGTACCGGTCATATCCCCGTACTAACGCCATTAATCTTTAGTTTAGGGCCTGCTATGTACCGGTCATATCCCTGTACTAACGCCATTAATCTCTTTTTTAGGGCCTGCTATGTACTGATCATATCCCTGTACTAACGCCATTAATCTCTTGTTTAGGGCCTGCTATGTACCGGTCATATCCCCGTACTAACGCCATTAATCTCTAGTTTAGGGCGTGCTATGTACTGGTCATATCCCTGTACTAACGCCATTAATCTCTAGTTGAAGGCCTGTTATATACCGGACATATCCCTGTACTAACGTCATTAATCTCTAGTTTAGGGCCTGCTATGTACCGGTCATATCCCTGTACTAACGCCATTAATCTCTAGTTTAGGGCCTGCTATGTACCGGTCATATCCCCGTACTAACACCATTAATCTTTAGTTTAGGGCCTGCTATGTACCGGTCATATCCCCGTACTAACGCCATTAATCTTTAGTTTAGGGCCTGCTATGTACCGGTAATATCCCTGTTCTAACGCCATTAATCTCTAGTTTAGAGCCTGCTATGTACCGGTCATATCCCGGAACTAACGCCAGTAATCTCTAGTTTAGGGCCTGCTATGTACCGGTCAAATCCCCGTACTAACGCCATTAATCTCTAGTTTAGGGCCTGCTATGTACCGGTAATATCCCTGTACTAACGCCATTAATCTCTAGTTTAGGGCCTGCTTTGTACCGGTAATATCCCCGTACTAACGCCATTAATCTCTAGTTTAGGGCCTGCTATGTACCGGTAATATTCCCGTACTAACGCCATTAATCTCTAGTTAAGGGCCTGCTATGTACCGGTAATATCCCTGTACTAACACCATTAATCTTTAGTTTAGGGCCTGCTATGTACCGGTCATATCCCTGTACTAACGCCATTAATCTTTAGTTTAGGGCCTGTTATGCACCGGTAATATCCCCGTACTAACGCCATTAATCTCTAGTTTAGGGCCTGCTATGTACCGGTAATATCCCTGTACTAACGCCATTAATCTTTAGTTTAGGGCCTGCTATGTACCAGTCATATCCCTGTACTAACGCCATTAATTTCTAGTTAAGGGCCTGTTATGTACCGGTCATATCCCTGTTCTAACGCCATTAATCTCTAGTTTAGGGCCTGCTATGTACCGGTAATATCCCTGTACTAACGCCATTAATCTTTAGTTTAGGGCCTGCTATGTACCGGTAATATCCCCGTACTAACGCCATTAATCTGTAGTTTAGGGCCTGCTATGTACCGGTAATATCCCTGTACTAACGCCATTAATCTCTAGTTTAGGGCCTGCTATGTACCGGTCATATCCCTGTACTAACGTCATTAATCTTTAGTTTAGGGCCTGCTATGTACCGGTCATATCCCCGTACTGACACCATTAATCTTTAGTTTAGGGCCTGCTTTGTACCGGTCATATCCCTGTACAAACGCCATTAATCTCTAGTTTAGGGCCTGCTATGTACCGGTCATGTCCCCGTACTAACGCCATTAATCCTTACTTTAGGGCCTGCTATGTACCGGTAATATCCCCATACTAACGCCATTAATCTCTAGTTTAGGGCCTGCTATGTACCCGTCATATCCATGTACTAACGCCATTAATTCTAGTTTAGGCCTGCTATGTACCGGTATTGTTCCGCTACTAACGCTATTAATCTCTAGTTTAGGCCTGCTATGTACCGGTCATATCCCCGTACTAACGCTATTAATCTTTAGTTTAGGCCTGCTTTGTACCAGCCATATCCCCGTGTACTAACGCCATTAATCTCTAGTTTAGGCTTCCTGCTATGCAAAATCGTCCATATCCCTCGTACTAACGCCACACCCTAGTTTAGGCTCATATACCGTTCATATATCCCTGTACTAACGCCTTTAATGTTTAGTTAAGGGCATGCTTTGTACCGGTCATATCCCCGTACTAACGCCATTAATCTCTAGTTTAGGGCCTGCTATGTACCGGTCATATCCCCGTACTAACGCCAATAATCTCTAGTTTAGGGCCTGCTATGTACCGGTTACATCCCCGTACTAACACCATTATCTCTAGTTTGGGGCCTGCTATGTACTGTTCATATCCCTGTACTAACGCCTTTAATCTTTAGTTTAGGGCCTGCTATGTACCGGTCACATCCCCGTACTAACGCCATTAATCTTTTTAGTTTAGGGCCTGCTATGTACCGGTCATAATCTGTACTAACACTATTATCTCTAGTTTAGGGCCTGCTATGAACCGGTCATATCCCCGTACTAACACCATTAATCTCTTGTTTAGGGCCTGCTATGTACCGGTTATATCCCCGTACTAACGTAAGTAATCTCTAGTTTAGTGCCTGCTATGTACCGGTCATATCCCCGTACTAACGATAATAATCTCTAGTTTAGGGTCTGCTATGTACCGGTCATATCCCTATACTAACGCCATTAATCTTTAGTTTAGGGCCTGCTTTGTACCGGTCATATCCCCGTACTAACGCCATTAATCTCTAGTTTAGGGCCTGCTTTGTACCGTTCATATCCCCGTACTAACGCCAATAATCTCTGGTTTAGGGCCTGCTATGTACTGTTCATATCCCTGTACTAACGCCTTTAATGTTTAGTTTAGGGCCTGCTTTGTACCGGTCATATCCCCGTACTAACGCCATTAATCTCTAGTTTAGGGCCTGCTATGTACCGGTCATATCCGCGTACTAACGCCAATAATCTCTAGTTTAGGGCCTGCTGTGTACCGGTTACATCCCCGTACTAACGCCATTAATCTCTAATTTGGGGCCTGCTATGTACTGTTCATATCCCTGTACTAACGCCTTTAATCTTTAGTTTAGGGACTGCTATGTACCGGTCATATCCCCGTACTGACGCCAGTAATCTCTAGTTTAGGGCCTGCTATGTACCGGTCATATCCCTGTACTAACACCTTTTAATCTTTAGTTTAGGGCCTGCTATGTACCGGTCAAATCCCCGTACTAACGCCATTAATCTCTAGTTTAGGGCCTGCTATGTACCGGTCATATCCCTGTACTAACGCCAGTAATTTCTAGTTTAGGGCCTGCTATGTACCGGTCACATCCCCGTACTAACGCCATTAATTTCTAGTTTAGGGCCTGCTATGTACCGGTAATATCCCTGTACTAACGCCATTAATCTTTAGTTTAAGGCCTGCTATGTACCGCTCATATCCCTGTACTAACGCCATTAATCTCTAGTTTAGGGCCTGCTATGTACCGGTTACATCCCCGTAATAACGCCATTTACCTCTAGTTTAGGGCCTGTTATGTACCGGACATAATCTGTACTAACGCCATTAATCTCTAGTTTAGCGCCTGCTATGTACCGGTCATATCCCCGTACTAACGCCAGTAATCTCTAGTTTAGGGCCTGCTATGTAACGGTAATATCCCCGTACTAACGCCATTTATGTCTAGTTTAGGGCCTGCTATGTACCGGTCATATCCCTTTACTAACGCCATTTATGTCTAGTTTAGGGCCTGCTATGTACCGGATATATCCCTGTACTGACGCCAGTAACCTCTAGTTTAGGGCCTGCTATGTACCGGACATAATCTGTACTAACGCCAGTAATCTCTAGTTCAGGGCCTGCTATGTACCGGTCATATCCCCGTACTAACGCCAGTAATCTCTAGTTTAGGGCCTGCTATGTACCGGTAAAATCCCCGTACTAACGCCATTAATCTCTTGTTTAGGGCCTGCTATTTACCGGTCATATCCCCGTACTAACGCCAGTAATCTCTAGTTTAGGGCCTGCTATGTACCGGTCACATCCCCGTACTAACACCTTTAATCTCTTGTTTAGGGCCTGCTATGTACCGGTCATATCCCCGTACTAACGTCAGTAATCTCTAGTTTAGGGCCTGCTATGTACCGGTCATATCCCCGTACTAACGCCATTAATCTCTAGTTTAGGGCCTGCTATGTACCGGACATATCCCCGTACTGACGCCAGTAATCTCTAGTTTAGGGCCTGCTATGTACCGGTCAAATCCCCGTACTAAAGCCATTAATCTCTAGTTAAGGGCCTGCTATGTACCGGTCATATCCCCGTACTAACGCCAATAATCTCTAGTTTAGGGCCTGCTATATACCGATCACATCCCCGTACTAACACCATTAATCTCTTGTATAGGGCCTGCTATGTACCGGTCATATCCCCGTACTAACGTCAGTAATCTCTAGTTTAGGGCCTGCTATGTAACGGTCACATCCCCGTACTAACGCCATTAATCTCTTTAGTTTAGGGCCTGCTATGTACCGTTCATAATCTGTACTAACATCATTATCTCTAGTTTAGGGCCTGCTATGAACCGGTCATATCCCCGTACTGACACCATTAATCTTTAGTTAAGGGCCTGCTATGTACCGGTCATATCCCTGTACAAACGCCATTAATCTCTAGTTTAGGGCCTGCTATGTACCGGTCATGTCCCCGTACTAACGCCATTAATCCCTACTTTAGGGCCTGCTATGTACCGGTAATATCCCCATACTAACGCCATTAATCTCTAGTTTAGGGCCTGCTATGTACCCGTCATATCCATGTACTAACGCCATTAATCTCTAGTTTAGGGCCTGCTATGTACCGGTAATATCCCCATACTAACGTCATTAATCTCTAGTTCAGGGCCTGCTATGTACCGGTCATATCCCTGTACTAACGCCATTAATCTTTAGTTTAGGGCCTGCTTTGTACCAGTCATATCCCCGTACTAACGCCATTAATCTCTAGTTTAGGGCCTGCTATGTACCGTTCATATCCCCGTACTAACGCCAATAATCGCTAGTTTAGGGCCTGCTATGTACTGTTCATATCCCTGTACTAACGCCTTTAATGTTTAGTTTAGGGCCTGCTTTGTACCGGTCATATCCCCGTACTAACGCCATTAATCTCTAGTTTAGGGCCTGCTATGTACCGGTCATATCCCCGTACTAACGCCAATAATCTCTAGTTTAGGGCCTGCTATGTACCGGTTACATCCCCGTACTAACACCATTATCTCTAATTTGGGGCCTGCTATGTACAGTTCATATCCCTGTACTAACGCCTTTAATCTTTAGTTTAGGGCCTGCTATGTACCGGTCACATCCCCGTACTAACGCCATTAATCTTTTTAGTTTAGGGCCTGCTATGTACCGGTCATAATCTGTACTAACACTATTATCTCTAGTTTAGGGCCTGCTATGAACCGGTCATATCCCCGTACTAACACCATTAATCTCTTGTTTAGGGCCTGCTATGTACCGGTTATATCCCCGTACTAACGAAAGTAATCTCTAGTTTAGTGCCTGCTATGTACCGGTCATATCCCCGTACTAACGATAATAATCTCTAGTTTAGGGTCTGATATGTACCGGTCATATCCCTATACTAACGCCATTAATCTTTAGTTTAGGGCCTGCTTTGTACCGGTCATATCCCCGTACTAACGCCATTAATCTCTAGTTTAGGGCCTGCTATGTACCGTTCATATCCCCGTACTAACGCCAATAATCTCTAGTTTAGGGCCTGCTATGTACTGTTCATATCCCTGTACTAACGCCTTTAATGTTTAGTTTAGGGCCTGCTTTGTACCGGTCATATCCCCGTACTAAAGCCATTAATCTCTAGTTTAGGGCCTGCTATGTACCGGTCATATCCGCTTACTAACGCCAATAATCTCTAGTTTAGGGGCTGCTGTGTACCGGTTACATCCCCGTACTAACGCCATTAATCTCTAATTTGGGGCCTGCTATGTACTGTTCATATCCCTGTACTAACGCCTTTAATCTTTAGTTTAGGGACTGCTATGTACCGGTCATATCCCCGTACTGACGCCAGTAATCTCTAGTTTAGGGCCTGCTATGTACCGGTCATATCCCTGTACTAACGCCTTTTAATCTTTAGTTTAGGGCCTGCTATGTACCGGTCAAATCCCCGTACTAACGCCATTAATCTCTAGTTTAGGGCCTGCTATATACCGGTCATATCCCTGTACTAACGCCAGTAATTTCTAGTTTAGGGCCTGCTATGTACCGGTCACATCCCCGTACTAACGCCATTAATCTCTAGTTTAGGGCCTGCTATGTACCGGTAATATCCCTGTACTAACGCCATTAATCTTTAGTTTAGGGCCTGCTATGTATCGCTCATATCCCTGTACTAACGCCATTAATCTCTAGTTTAGGGGCTGCTATGTACCGGACATAATCTGTACAAACGTCATTAATCTCTAGTTTAGGGCCTGCTATGTACCAATCATATCGCCGTACTAACGCCATTAATCTCTAGTTTAGGGCCTGCTATGTACCGGTTACATCCCCGTAATAACGCCATTTACCTCTAGTTTAGGGCCTGCTATGTACCGGACATAATCTGTACTAACGCCAGTAATCTCTAGTTCAGGGCCTGCTATGTAACGGTCATATCCCCGTACTAACGCCATTTATGTCTAGTTTAGGGCCTGCTATGTACCGGTCATATCCCTGTACTAACGCCATTTATGTCTAGTTTAGGGCCTGCTATGTACCGAATATATCCCTGTACTGACGCCAGTAACCTCTAGTTTAGGGCCTGCTATGTACAGGACATAATCTGTACTAACGCCAGTAATCTCTAGTTCAGGGCCTGCTATGTACCGGTCATATCCCCGTACTAACGCCAGTAATCTCTAGTTTAGGGCCTGCTATGTACCGGTCAAATCCCCGTACTAACGCCATTAATCTCTTGTTTAGGGCCTGCTATTTACCGGTCATATCCCCGTACTAACGCCAGTAATCTCTAGTTAAGGGCCTGCTATGTACCGGTCACATCCCCGTACTAACACCTTTAATCTCTTGTTTAGGGCCTGCTATGTACCGGTCATATCCCCGTACTAACGTCAGTATTCTCTAGTTTAGGGCCTGCTATGTACCGGTCATATCCCCGTACTAACGCCATTAATCTCTAGTTTAGGGCCTGCTATGTACCGGACATATCCCCGTACTGACGCCAGTAATCTCTAGTTTAGGGCCTGCTATGTACCGGTCAAATCCCCGTACTAAAGCCATTAATCTCTAGTTAAGGGCCTGCTATGTACCGGTCATATCCCCGTACTAACGCCAATAATCTCTAGTTTAGGGCCTGCTATATACCGATCACATCCCCGTACTAACACCATTAATCTCTTGTATAGGGCCTGCTATGTACCGGTCATATCCCCGTACTAACGTCAGTAATCTCTAGTTTAGGGCCTGCTATGTAACGGTCACATCCCCGTACTAACGCCATTAATCTCTTTAGTTTAGGGCCTGCTATGTACCGTTCATAATCTGTACTAACATCATTATCTCTAGTTTAGGGCCTGCTATGAACCGGTCATATCCCCGTACTGACACCATTAATCTTTAGTTAAGGGCCTGCTATGTACCGGTCATATCCCTGTACAAACGCCATTAATCTCTAGTTTAGGGCCTGCTATGTACCGGTCATGTCCCCGTACTAACGCCATTAATCCCTACTTTAGGGCCTGCTATGTACCGGTAATATCCCCATACTAACGCCATTAATCTCTAGTTTAGGGCCTGCTATGTACCCGTCATATCCATGTAATAACGCCATTAATCTCTAGTTTAGGGCCTGCTATGTACCGGTAATATCCCCATACTAACGCCATTAATCTCTAGTTTAGGGCCTGCTATGTACCGGTCATATCCCTGTACTAACGCCATTAATCTTTAGTTTAGGGCCTGCTTTGTACCAGTCATATCCCCGTACTAACGCCATTAATCTCTAGTTTAGGGCCTGCTATGTACCGGTAATATCTCTGTACTAACGCCATTAATCTTTAGTTTAGGGCCTGCTATGTACCGCTCATATCCCTGTACTAACGCCATTAATCTCTAGTTTAGGGCCTGCTATGTACCGGTCATATCCCTGTACAAACGTCATTAATCTCTAGTTTAGGGCCTGCTATGTACCAATCATATCGCCGTACTAACGCCATTAATCTCTAGTTTAGGGCCTGCTATGTACCGGTTACATCCCCGTAATAACGCCATTTACCTCTAGTTTAGGGCCTGTTATGTACCGGACATAATCTGTACTAACGCCATTAATCTCTAGTTTAGGGCCTGCTATGTACCGGTCATATCCCCGTACTAACGCCAGTAATCTCTAGTTTAGGGCCTGCTATGTAACGGTAATATCCCCGTACTAACGCCATTTATGTCTAGTTTAGGGCCTGCTATGTACCGGTCATATCCCTTTACTAACGCCATTTATGTCTAGTTTAGGGCCTGCTATGTACCGGATATATCCCTGTACTGACGCCAGTAACCTCTAGTTTAGGGCCTGCTATGTACCGGACATAATCTGTACTAACGCCAGTAATCTCTAGTTCAGGGTCTGCTATTTACCGGTCATATCCCCGTACTAACGCCAGTAATCTCTAGTTTAGGGCCTGCTATGTACCGGTCAAATCCCCGTACTAACGCCAGTAATCTCTTGTTTAGGGCCTGCTATTTACCGGTCATATCCCCGTACTAACGCCAGTAATCTCTAGTTTAGGGCCTGCTATGTACCGGTCACATCCCCGTACTAACACCTTTAATCTCTAGTTTAGGGCCTGCTATGTACCGGTCATATCCCCGTACAAACGCCATTAATCTCTAGTTTAGGGCCTGCTATGTACCGGACATATCCCCGTACTGACGCCAGTAATCTCTAGTTTAGGGCCTGCTATGTACCGGTCAAATCCCCGTACTAAAGCCATTAATCTCTAGTTAAGGGCCTGCTATGTACCGGTCATATCCCCGTACTAACGCCAATAATCTCTAGTTTAGGGCCTGCTATGTACCGGTCACATCCCCGTACTAACACCATTAATCTCTTGTATAGGGCCTGCTATGTACCGGTCATATCCCCTTACTAACGTCAGTAATCTCTAGTTTAGGGCCTGCTATGTAACGGTCACATCCCCGTACTAACGCCATTAATCTCTTTAGTTTAGGGCCTGCTATGTACCGTTCATAATCTGTACTAACATCATTATCTCTAGTTTAGGGCCTGCTATGAACCGGTCATATCCCCGTACTGACACCATTAATCTTTAGTTTAGGGCCTGCTATGTACCGGTCATATCCCTGTACAAAGGCCATTAATGTCTAGTTTAGGGCCTGCTATGTACCGGTCATGTCCCCGTACTAACGCCATTAATCCCTACTTTAGGGCCTGCTATGTACCGGTAATATCCCCATACTAACGCCATTAATCTCTAGTTTAGGGCCTGCTATGTACCCGTCATATCCCTGTACTAACGCCATTAATCTCTAGTTTAGGGCCTGCTATGTACCGGTCATATCCCTGTACTAACGCCATTAATCTTTAGTTTAGGGCCTGCTTTGTACCAGTCATATCCCCGTACTAACGCCATTAATCTCTAGTTTAGGGCCTGCTATGTACCGTTCATATCCCCGTACTAACGCCAATAATCTCTAGTTTAGGGCCTGCTATGTACTGTTCATATCCCTGTACTAACGCCTTTAATGTTTAGTTTAGGGCCTGCTTTGTACCGGTCATATCCCCGTACTAACGCCATTAATTCCTAGTTTAGGCCTGCTGCGTACCGGTCATAATCCCTGTACTAACGCCATTAATCTAGTTTAGGCTTCCGGGCGGTACCGGTCATATCCCCGTACTAACACCATTAATTCCAGTTTAGGCCTGCTATGTACCGGTCATATCCCCGTACTAACGCCATTAATCTTTTAGTTTAGGGCCTGCTATGTGTACCGGCAATATCCCTGTTCTAACGCCATTAATCTCTAGTTTAGAGCCTGCGTACCGGTCATATCCCGGAACTACGCCAGTAATCTCTAGTTTAGGGCCTGCTATGTACCGGTCAAATCCCGTACTAACGCCATTAATCTTCTAGTTTAGGGCCTGCTATGTACCGGTAATATTTCCAAACAGTACCAACGCTATTAATCTCTAGTTTAGGGCCTGCTTTTATACCGGTAATATCCCCGTACGCTATTAATTCTAGTTTAGTTCGCTATGTACCGATAATATTCCCGTACTAACGCCATTAATCTCTAGTTAAGGGCTTCCGCGGTACCGGTAATATCCCTGTACTAACAATTCATTAATCTTTAGTTTAGGGCCTGCTATGTACCGGTCATATCCCTGTACTAACGCCATTAATCTTTAGTTTAGGGCCTGTTATGCACCGGTAATATCCCCGTACTAACGCCATTAATCTCTAGTTTAGGGCCTGCTATGTACCGGTAATATCCCTGTACTAACGCCATTAATCTTTAGTTTAGGGCCTGCTATGTACCAGTCATATCCCTGTACTAACGCCATTAATTTCTAGTTTAGGGCCTGTTATGTACCGGTCATATCCCTGTTCTAACGCCATTAATCTCTAGTTTAGGGCCTGCTATGTACCGGTCATATCCCTGTACTAACGCCATTAATCTTTAGTTTAGGGCCTGCTATGTACCAGTCATATCCCTGTACTAACGCCATTAATCTCTAGTTTAGGGCCTGCTATGTACCGGTCATATCCCTGTACTAACGCCATTAATCTCTAGTTTAGGGCCTGCTATGTACCGGTCATATCCCTGTACTAACGTCATTAATCTTTAGTTTAGGGCCTGCTATGTACCGGTCATATCCCCGTACTGACACCATTAATCTTTAGTTTAGGGCCTGCTATGTACCGGTCATATCCCTGTACAAACGCCATTAATCTCTAGTTTAGGGCCTGCTATGTACCGGTCATGTCCCCGTACTAACGCCATTAATCCCTACTTTAGGGCATGCTATGTACCGGTAATATCCCCATACTAACGCCATTAATCTCTAGTTTAGGGCCTGCTATGTACCCGTCATATCCATGTACTAACGCCATTAATCTCTAGTTTAGGGCCTGCTATGTACCGGTAATATCCCCATACTAACGCCATTAATCTCTAGTTTAGGGCCTGCTATGTACCGGTCATATCCCTGTACTAACGCCATTAATCTTTAGTTTAGGGCCTGCTTTGTACCAGTCATATCCCCGTACTAACGCCATTAATCTCTAGTTTAGGGCCTGCTATGTACCGTTCATATCCCCGTACTAACGTCAATAATCTATAGTTTAGGGCCTGCTATGTACTGTTCATATCCCTGTACTAACGCCTTTAATGTTTAGTTAAGGGCATGCTTTGTACCGGTCATATCCCCGTACTAACGCCATTAATCTCTAGTTTAGGGCCTGCTATGTACCGGTCATATCCCCGTACTAACGCCAATAATCTCTAGTTTAGGGCCTGCTATGTACCGGTTACATCCCCGTACTAACACCATGATCTCTAATTTGGGGCCTGCTATGTACTGTTCATATCCCTGTACTAACACCATTAATCTCTTGTATAGGGCCTGCTATGTACCGGTCATATCCCTGTACTAACGTCAGTAATCTCTAGTTTAGGGCCTGCTATGTAACGGTCACATCCCCGTACTAACGCCATTAATCTCTTTAGTTTAGGGCCTGCTATGTACCGTTCATAATCTGTACTAACATCATTATCTCTAGTTTAGGGCCTGCTATGAACCGGTCATATCCCCGTACTGACACCATTAATCTCTAGTTTAGGGCCTGCTATGTACCGGTAATATCCCTGTACTAACGCCATTAATCTTTAGTTTAGGGCCTGTTATGCACCGGTAATATCCCCGTACTAACGCCATTAATCTCTAGTTTAGGGCCTGCTATGTACCGGTAATATCCCTGTACTAACGCCATTAATCTTTAGTTTAGGGCCTGCTATGTACCAGTCATATCCCTGTACTAACGCCATTAATTTCTAGTTTAGGGCCTGTTATGTACCGGTCATATCCCTGTTCTAACGCCATTAATCTCTTGTTTAGGGCCTGCTATGTACCGGTAATATCCCTGTACTAACGCCATTAATCTTTAGTTTAGGGCCTGCTATGTACCAGTCATATCCCTGTACTAACGCCATTAATCTCTAGTTTAGGGCCTGCTATGTACCGCTCATATCCCTGTACTAACGCCATTAATCTCTAGTTTAGGGCCTGCTATGTACCGGTCATATCCCTGTACTAACGCCATTAATCTCTAGTTTAGGGCCTGCTATGTACCGCTCATATCCCTGTACCAACGTCATTAATCTTTAGTTTAGGGCCTGCTATGTACCGGTCATATCCCCGTACTATCGCCATTAATCTCTAGTTTAGGGCCTGCTATGTACCGCTCATATCCCTGTACTAACGTCATTCATCTTTAGTTTAGGGCCTGCTATGTACCGGTCATATCTCGTACTAACGCCATTAATCTCTAGTTTAGGGCCTGCTATGTACCGGTCATATCCCTGTACAAACGCCATTAATCTCTAGTTTAGGGACTGCTATGTACCGGTCATATCCCCGTACTAACGCCATTAATCTCTAGCTTAGGGCCTACTATGTACCGGTTACATCCCCGTAATAACGCCATTAACCTCTAGTTTAGGGCCTGTTATGTTCCGGACATAATCTGTACTAACGCCATTAATCTCTAGTTTAGGGCCTGCTATGTACCGGTAATATCCCCGTACTAACGTCAGTTATCTTTAGTTTAGGGCCTGCTATGTACCGGTCATATCCCCGTACTAACGCCATTAATCTCTAGTTTAGGGCCTGCTATGTACCGGTTACATCCCCGTAATAACGCCATTAACCTCTAGTTTAGGGCCTGTTATGTACCGGACATAATCTGTACTAACGCCATTAATCTCTAGTGTAGGGCCTGCTATGTACCGGTCATATCCCCGTACTAACGCCAGTAATATCTAGTTGAGGGCCTGCTATGTACCTGTCATATCCCTGTACTAACGCCTTTAGTGTTTAGTTTAGGGCCTGCTATGTACCGGACATATCACCGTACTAACGCCATTAATCTCTAGTTTAGGGCCTGCTATGTACCGTCATATCCCCGTACTGACGCCAATAATCTATAGTTTAGGGCCTGCTATGTACCGGTCATGTCCCCGTACTAACGCCAGTAATCTCTAGTTTAGGGCCTGCTATGTACCGGTCAAATCCCCGTACTAACGCCATTAATCTCTAGTTTAGGGCCTGCTATGTACCGGTCATATCCCGGTACTAACGCCAGTAATCTCTAGTTTAGGGCCTGCTATGTACCGGTCAAATCCCCGTACTAACGCCATTAATCTCTAGTTTAGGGCCTGCTATGTACCGGTCATATCCCCGTACTAACGCCAGTAATCTCTAGTTTAGGGCCTGCTATGTACCGGTCACATCCCCGTACTAACACCATTAATCTCTTGTTTAGGGCCTACTATGTACCGGTCATATCCCCGTACTAATGTCAGTAATCTCTAGTTTAGGGCCTGCTATGTACCGGTCATATCCCCGTACTAACGTCATTAATCTCTAGTTTAGGGCCTGCTATGTACCGGACATATCCCGGACTGACGCCAGTAATCTATAGTTTAGGGCCTGCTATGTACCGGTCATATCCGCGTACTAACGTCAGTAATCTCTAGTTTAGGGCATGCGCTATATGCGGGTGAATCAGCACTAAACGCCGTGTCCTGATTTGGTTCTGCCGCCATTTTGGATAACATCACCTTTGGCGATGATGCGGTTTGGGGCTTTCCGTGCGCGCCGACAATCCCATAACGCCGTCTCTAGTTTAGGGCCTGCTATGTACCGGTATATGTACTAACCCTGTACTAACGCCATTAATCTTTAGTTTAGGGCCTGCTATGTACCAGTCATATCCCTGTACTAACGCCAGTAATCTCTAGTTTAGGGCCTGCTATGTACCGGTCACATCCCCGTTCTAACACCATTAATCTCTTGTATAAGGCTTGCTATGTACCGGTCATATCCCCGTACTAACGTCAGTAATCTCTAGTTTAGGGCCTGCTATGTACCGGTCACATCCCCGTACTAACGCCATTAATCTCTTTAGTTTAGGGCCTGCTATGTACCGGTCATAATCTGTACTAACACCATTATCTCTAGTTTCGGGCCTGCTATGAACCGGTCATATCCCCGTACTAACACCATTAATCTTTAGTTTAGGGCTTGCTATGTACAGGTCATATCCCTGTACAAACGCCATTAATCTCTAGTTTAGGGCCTGCTATGTACATGTCATATCCCCGTACTAACGCCATTAATCTCTACTTTAGGGCCTGCTATGTACCGGTAATATCCCCATACTAACGCCATTAATCTCAAGTTTAGGGCCTGCTATGTACCAGTCATATCCATGTACTAACGCCATTAATCTCTAGTTTAGGGCCTGCTATGTACCGGTCATATCCCTGTACAAACACCATTAATCCTTAGTTTAGGGCCTGTTATGTACCGGTCATATCCCTGTACAAACACCATTAATCTCTAGTTTAGGGCCTGCTATGTACCGGTCATATCCCTGTAATAACGCCATTAATCTTTAGTTTAGGGCCTGCTATGTACCGGTCATATCCTGTACAAACGCCATTAATCTGGATTTTAGGGCCTGCTTTGTACCAGATCATTATCCTATTACTAACGCCATTAATCTCTGGTTTAGGGCCTGCTTTGTACAGATCATATCCTATTACTAACGCCATTAATCTTTAGTTTAGGGCCGGCTATGTACCGGTCATATCCCTGTACAAACGCCATTAATCTCTAGTTTAGGGCCTGCTATGTACCGGTCATATCCCCGTACTAACGCCATTAATCTTTAGTTTAGGGCCTGCTATGTACCGGTAATATCCCCATACTAACGCCATTAATCTCTAGTTTAGGGACTGCTATGTACCGGACATATCACCGTACTAACGCCATTAATCTCTAGTTTAGGGCCTGCTATGTACCGGTCATATCCCCGTACTAACGTCAGTAATCTCTAGTTTAGGGCCTGCTATGTACCCGTCACATCCCCGTACTAACGCCATTAATCTCTTTAGTTTAGGGCCTGCTATGTACCGGTCATAATCTGCACTAACACCATTATCTCTAGTTTAGGGCCTGCTATGAACCGGTCATATCCCCGTACTAACACCATTAATCTTTAGTTTAGGGCCTGCTATGTACAGGTCATATCCCTGTACAAACGCCATTAATCTCTAGTTTAGGGCCTGCTATGTACATGTCATATCCCCGTACTAACGCCATTAATCTCTACTTTAGGGCCTGCTATGTACCGGTAATATCCCCATACTAACGCCATTAATCTCAAGTTTAGGGCCTGCTATGTACCGGTCATATCCATGTACTAACGCCAATAATCTCTAGTTTAGGGCCTGCTATGTACCGGTCATATCCCTGTACAAACACCATTAATCTCTAGTTTAGGGCCTGTTATGTACCGGTCATATCCCTGTACAAACACCATTAATCTCTAGTTTAGGGCCTGCTATGTACCGGTCATATCCCTGTAATAACGCCATTAATCTTTAGTTTAGGGCCTGCTATGTACCGGTCATATCCCTGTACAAACGCCATTAATCTCTAGTTTAGGGCCTGCTTTGTACAGATCATATCCCTGTACTAACGCCATTAATCTCTAGTTTAGGGCCTGCTTTGTACAGATCATATCCCTGTACTAACGCCATTAATCTTTAGTTTAGGGCCAGCTATGTACCGGTCATATCCCTGTACAAACGCCATTAATCTCTAGTTTAAGGCCTGCTATGTACCGGTCATATCCCCGTACTAACGCCATTAATCTTTAGTTTAGGGCCTGCTATGTACCGGTCATATCCCTGTACTAACGCCATTAATCTCTAGTTTAGGGCCTGCTATGTACCGGTCATATCCCCGTACTAATGCCATTAATCTTTAGTTTAGGGCCTGCTATGTACCGGTCATATCCCTGTACAAACGCAATTAATCTCTAGTTTAGGGCCTGCTATGTACCGGTCATATCCCCGTACTAACGCCATTAATCTCTAGTTTAGGGCCTGCTATGTACCGGTCAAATCCCCGTACTAACGCCATTAATCTCTTTAGTTTAGGGCCTGCTATGAACCGGTCATAATCTGTACTAACACCATTAATCTCTAGTTTAGGGCCTGTTATGTACCGGTTATATCCCTGTACTAACGCCATTGATCTCTAGTTTAGGGCGTGCTATGTACTGGTCATATCCCTGTACTAACGCCATTAATCTCTAGTTGAAGGCCTGTTATATACCGGACATATCCCTGTACTAACGTCATTAATCTCTAGTTTAGGGCCTGCTATGTACCGGTCACATCCCCGTACTAACGCCATTAATCTCTTTAGTTTAGGGCCTGCTATGTACCGGTCATAATCTGTACTAACACCATTATTTCTAGTTTAGGGCCTGCTATGAACCGGTCATATCCCTGTACTAACGCCATTAATCTCTAGTTTAGGGCGTGCTATGTACTGGTCATATCCCTGTACTAACGCCATTAATCTCTAGTTGAAGGCCTGTTATATACCGGACATATCCCTGTACTAACGTCATTAATCTCTAGTTTAGGGCCTGCTATGTACCGGTCATATCCCTGTACTAACGCCATTAATCTCTAGTTTAGGGCCTGCTATGTACCGGTCATATCCCCGTACTAACACCATTAATCTTTAGTTTAGGGCCTGCTATGTACCGGTCATATCCCCGTACTAACGCCATTAATCTTTAGTTTAGGGCCTGCTATGTACCGGTCATATCCCTGTACTAACGCCATTAATCTCTTTTTTAGGGCCTGCTATGTACTGATCATATCCCTGTACTAACGCCATTAATCTCTTGTTTAGGGCCTGCTATGTACCGGTCATATCCCCGTACTAACGCCATTAATCTCTAGTTTAGGGCGTGCTATGTACTGGTCATATCCCTGTACTAACGCCATTAATCTCTAGTTGAAGGCCTGTTATATACCGGACATATCCCTGTACTAACGTCATTAATCTCTAGTTTAGGGCCTGCTATGTACCGGTCATATCCCTGTACTAACGCCATTAATCTCTAGTTTAGGGCCTGCTATGTACCGGTCATATCCCCGTACTAACACCATTAATCTTTAGTTTAGGGCCTGCTATGTACCGGTCATATCCCCGTACTAACGCCATTAATCTTTAGTTTAGGGCCTGCTATGTACCGGTAATATCCCTGTTCTAACGCCATTAATCTCTAGTTTAGGGCCTGCTATGTACCGGTCATATCCCGTACTAACGCCATTAATCTCTAGTTTAGGGCCTGCTATGTACCGGTCAATCCCCGTACTAACGCCATTAATCTCTAGTTTAGGGCCTGCTATGTACCGGTAATATCCCTGTACTAACGCCATTAATCTCTAGTTTAGGGCCTGCTTTGTACCGGTAATATCCCCGTACTAACGCCATTAATCTCTAGTTTAGGGCCTGCTATGTACCGGTAATATTCCCGTACTAACGCCATTAATCTCTAGTTAAGGGCCTGCTATGTACCGGTAATATCCCTGTACTAACACCATTAATCTTTAGTTTAGGGCCTGCTATGTACCGGTCATATCCCTGTACTAACGCCATTAATCTTTAGTTTAGGGCCTGTTATGCACCGGTAATATCCCCGTACTAACGCCATTAATCTCTAGTTTAGGGCCTGCTATGTACCGGTAATATCCCTGTACTAACGCCATTAATCTTTAGTTTAGGGCCTGCTATGTACCAGTCATATCCCTGTACTAACGCCATTAATTTCTAGTTAAGGGCCTGTTATGTACCGGTCATATCCCTGTTCTAACGCCATTAATCTCTAGTTTAGGGCCTGCTATGTACCGGTAATATCCCTGTACTAACGCCATTAATCTCTAGTTTAGGGCCTGCTATGTACCGTCATATCCCTGTACTAACGCCATTAATCTTCTAGTTTAGGGCCTGCTATGTACCGGTCATATCCCTGTACTAACGCCATTAATCTCTAGTTTAGGGCCTGCTATGTACCGGTCATATCCCTGTACTAACGTCAATCTTTAGTTTAGGGCCTGCTATGTACCGGTCATATCCCCGTACTGACACCATTAATCTTTAGTTTAGGGCCTGCTATGTACCGGTCATATCCCTGTACAAACGCCATTAATCTCTAGTTTAGGGCCTGCTATGTACCGGTCATGTCCCCGTACTAACGCCATTAATCCTTACTTTAGGGCCTGCTATGTACCGGTAATATCCCCATACTAACGCCATTAATCTCTAGTTTAGGGCCTGCTATGTACCCGTCATATCCATGTACTAACGCCATTAATCTCTAGTTTAGGGCCTGCTATGTACCGGTAATATCCCCATACTAACGCCATTAATCTCTAGTTTAGGGCCTGCTATGTACCGGTCATATCCCTGTACTAACGCCATTAATCTTTAGTTTAGGGCCTGCTTTGTACCAGTCATATCCCCGTACTAACGCCATTAATCTCTAGTTTAGGGCCTGCTATGTACCGTTCATATCCCCGTACTAACGTCAATAATCTATAGTTTAGGGCCTGCTATGTACTGTTCATATCCCTGTACTAACGCCTTTAATGTTTAGTTAAGGGCATGCTTTGTACCGGTCATATCCCCGTACTAACGCCATTAATCTCTAGTTTAGGGCCTGCTATGTACCGGTCATATCCCCGTACTAACGCCAATAATCTCTAGTTTAGGGCCTGCTATGTACCGGTTACATCCCCGTACTAACACCATTATCTCTAGTTTGGGGCCTGCTATGTACTGTTCATATCCCTGTACTAACGCCTTTAATCTTTAGTTTAGGGCCTGCTATGTACCGGTCACATCCCCGTACTAACGCCATTAATCTTTTTAGTTTAGGGCCTGCTATGTACCGGTCATAATCTGTACTAACACTATTATCTCTAGTTTAGGGCCTGCTATGAACCGGTCATATCCCCGTACTAACACCATTAATCTCTTGTTTAGTGCCTGCTATGTACCGGTTATATCCCCGTACTAACGTAAGTAATCTCTAGTTTAGTGCCTGCTATGTACCGGTCATATCCCCGTACTAACGATAATAATCTCTAGTTTAGGGTCTGCTATGTACCGGTCATATCCCTATACTAACGCCATTAATCTTTAGTTTAGGGCCTGCTTTGTACCGGTCATATCCCCGTACTAACGCCATTAATCTCTAGTTTAGGGCCTGCTTTGTACCGTTCATATCCCCGTACTAACGCCAATAATCTCTGGTTTAGGGCCTGCTATGTACTGTTCATATCCCTGTACTAACGCCTTTAATGTTTAGTTTAGGGCCTGCTTTGTACCGGTCATATCCCCGTACTAACGCCATTAATCTCTAGTTTAGGGCCTGCTATGTACCGGTCATATCCGCTTACTAACGCCAATAATCTCTAGTTTAGGGCCTGCTATGTACCGGTTACATCCCCGTACTAACGCCATTAATCTCTAATTTGGGGCCTGCTATGTACTGTTCATATCCCTGTACTAACGCCTTTAATCTTTAGTTTAGGGACTGCTATGTACCGGTCATATCCCCGTACTGACGCCAGTAATCTCTAGTTTAGGGCCTGCTATGTACCGGTCATATCCCTGTACTAACGCCTTTTAATCTTTAGTTTAGGGCCTGCTATGTACCGGTCAAATCCCCGTACTAACGCCATTAATCTCTAGTTTAGGGCCTGCTATGTACCGGTCATATCCCTGTACTAACGCCAGTAATTTCTAGTTTAGGGCCTGCTATGTACCGGTCACATCCCCGTACTAACGCCATTAATCTCTAGTTTAGGGCCTGCTATGTACCGGTAATATCCCTGTACTAACGCCATTAATCTTTAGTTTAGGGCCTGCTATGTACCGCTCATATCCCTGTACTAACGCCATTAATCTCTAGTTTAGGGCCTGCTATGTACCGGTTACATCCCCGTAATAACGCCATTTACCTCTAGTTTAGGGCCTGTTATGTACCGGACATAATCTGTACTAACGCCATTAATCTCTAGTTTAGGGCCTGCTATGTACCGGTCATATCCCCGTACTAACGCCAGTAATCTCTAGTTTAGGGCCTGCTATGTAACGGTAATATCCCCGTACTAAAGCCATTTATGTCTAGTTTAGGGCCTGCTATGTACCGGTCATATCCCTGTACTAACGCCATTTATGTCTAGTTTAGGGCCTGCTATGTACCGGATATATCCCTGTACTGACGCCAGTAACCTCTAGTTTAGGGCCTGCTATGTACAGGACATAATCTGTACTAACGCCAGTAATCTCTAGTTCAGGGCCTGCTATGTACCGGTCATATCCCCGTACTAACGCCAGTAATCTCTAGTTTAGGGCCTGCTATGTACCGGTCAAATCCCCGTACTAACGCCATTAATCTCTTGTTTAGGGCCTGCTATTTACCGGTCATATCCCCGTACTAACGCCAGTAATCTCTAGTTTAGGGCCTGCTATGTACCGGTCACATCCCCGTACTAACACCTTTAATCTCTTGTTTAGGGCCTGCTATGTACCGGTCATATCCCCGTACTAACGTCAGTAATCTCTAGTTTAGGGCCTGCTATGTACGGGTCATATCCCCGTACTAACGCCATTAATCTCTAGTTTAGGGCCTGCTATGTACCGGACATATCCCCGTACTGACGCCAGTAATCTCTAGTTTAGGGCCTGCTATGTACCGGTCAAATCCCCGTACTAAAGCCATTAATCTCTAGTTAAGGGCCTGCTATGTACCGGTCATATCACCGTACTAACGCCAATAATCTCTAGTTTAGGGCCTGCTATGTACCGGTCACATCCCCGTACTAACACCATTAATCTCTTGTATAGGGCCTGCTATGTACCGGTCATATCCCCTTACTAACGTCAGTAATCTCTAGTTTAGGGCCTGCTATGTAACGGTCACATCCCCGTACTAACGCCATTAATCTCTTTAGTTTAGGGCCTGCTATGTACCGTTCATAATCTGTACTAACATCATTATCTCTAGTTTAGGGCCTGCTATGAACCGGTCATATCCCCGTACTGACACCATTAATCTTTAGTTTAGGGCCTGCTATGTACCGGTCATATCCCTGTACAAACGCCATTAATCTCTAGTTTAGGGCCTGCTATGTACCGGTCATGTCCCCGTACTAACGCCATTAATCCCTACTTTAGGGCTTGCTATGTACCGGTAATATCCCCATACTAACGCCATTAATCTCTAGTTTAGGGCCTGCTATGTACCCGTCATATCCATGTACTAACGCCATTAATCTCTAGTTTAGGGCCTGCTATGTACCGGTAATATCCCCATACTAACGCCATTAATCTCTAGTTTAGGGCCTGCTATGTACCGGTCATATCCCTGTACTAACGCCATTAATCTTTAGTTTAGGGCCTGCTTTGTACCAGTCATATCCCCGTACTAACGCCATTAATCTCTAGTTTAGGGCCTGCTATGTACCGTTCATATCCCCGTACTAACGCCAATAATCGCTAGTTTAGGGCCTGCTATGTACTGTTCATATCCCTGTACTAACGCCTTTAATGTTTAGTTTAGGGCCTGCATTGTACCGGTCATATCCCCGTACTAACGCCATTAATCTCTAGTTTAGGGCCTGCTATGTACCGGTCATATCCCCGTACTAACGCCAATAATCTCTAGTTTAGGGCCTGCTATGTACCGGTTACATCCCCGTACTAACACCATTATCTCTAATTTGGGGCCTGCTATGTACTGTTCATATCCCTGTACTAACGCCTTTAATCTTTAGTTTAGGGCCTGCTATGTACCGGTCACATCCCCGTACTAACGCCATTAATCTTTTTAGTTTAGGGCCTGCTATGTACCGGTCATAATCTGTACTAACACTATTATCTCTAGTTTAGGGCCTGCTATGAACCGGTCATATCCCCGTACTAACACCATTAATCTCTTGTTTAGGGCCTGCTATGTACCGGTTATATCCCCGTACTAACGAAAGTAATCTCTAGTTTAGTGCCTGCTATGTACCGGTCATATCCCCGTACTAACGATAATAATCTCTAGTTTAGGGTCTGATATGTACCGGTCATATCCCTATACTAACGCCATTAATCTTTAGTTTAGGGCCTGCTTTGTACCGGTCATATCCCCGTACTAACGCCATTAATCTCTAGTTTAGGGCCTGCTTTGTACCGTTCATATCCCCGTACTAACGCCAATAATCTCTGGTTTAGGGCCTGCTATGTACTGTTCATATCCCTGTACTAACGCCTTTAATGTTTAGTTTAGGGCCTGCTTTGTACCGGTCATATCCCCGTACTAACGCCATTAATCTCTAGTTTAGGGCCTGCTATGTACCGGTCATATCCGCTTACTAACGCCAATAATCTCTAGTTTAGGGCCTGCTATGTACCGGTTACATCCCCGTACTAACGCCATTAATCTCTAATTTGGGGCCTGCTATGTACTGTTCATATCCCTGTACTAACGCCTTTAATCTTTAGTTTAGGGACTGCTATGTACCGGTCATATCCCCGTACTGACGCCAGTAATCTCTAGTTTAGGGCCTGCTATGTACCGGTCATATCCCTGTACTAACGCCTTTTAATCTTTAGTTTAGGGCCTGCTATGTACCGGTCAAATCCCCGTACTAACGCCATTAATCTCTAGTTTAGGGCCTGCTATATACCGGTCATATCCCTGTACTAACGCCAGTAATTTCTAGTTTAGGGCCTGCTATGTACCGGTCATATCCCCGTACTAACGCCATTAATCTCTAGTTTAGGGCCTGCTATGTACCGGTATTATCCCTGTACTAACGCCATTAATCTTTAGTTTAGGGCCTGCTATGTACCGCTCATATCCCTGTACTAACGCCATTAATCTCTAGTTTAGGGCCTGCTATGTACTGGTCATATCCCTGTATAAACGTCATTAATCTCTAGTTTAGGGCCTGCTATGTACCAATCATATCGCCGTACTAACGCCATTAATCTCTAGTTTAGGGCCTGCTATGTACCGGTTACATCCCCGTAATAACGCCATTTACCTCTAGTTTAGGGCCTGTTATGTACCGGACATAATCTGTACTAACGCCATTAATCTCTAGTTTAGGGCCTGCTATGTACCGGTCATATCCCCGTACTAACGCCAGTAATCTCTAGTTTAGGGCCTGCTATGTAACGGTAATATTCCCGTACTAAAGCCATTTATGTCTAGTTTAGGGCCTGCTATGTACCGGTCATATCCCTGTACTAACGCCATTTATGTCTAGTTTAGGGCCTGCTATGTACCGGATATATCCCTGTACTGACGCCAGTAACCTCTAGTTTAGGGCCTGCTATGTACCGGACATAATCTGTACTAACGCCAGTAATCTCTAGTTCAGGGCCTGCTATGTACCGGTCATATCCCCGTACTAACGCCAGTAATCTCTAGTTTAGGGCCTGCTATGTACCGGTCAAATCCCCGTACTAACGCCATTAATCTCTTGTTTAGGGCCTGCTATTTACCGGTCATATCCCCGTACTAACGCCAGTAATCTCTAGTTAAGGGCCTGCTATGTACCGGTCACATCCCCGTACTAACACCTTTAATCTCTTGTTTAGGGCCTGCTATGTACCGGTCATATCCCCGTACTAACGTCAGTAATCTCTAGTTTAGGGCCTGCTATGTACCGGTCATATCCCCGTACTAACGCCATTAATCTCTAGTTTAGGGCCTGCTATGTACCGGACATATCCCCGTACTGACGCCAGTAATCTCTAGTTTAGGGCCTGCTATGTACCGGTCAAATCCCCGTACTAAAGCCATTAATCTCTAGTTAAGGGCCTGCTATGTACCGGTCATATCCCCGTACTAACGCCAATAATCTCTAGTTTAGGGCCTGCTATGTACCGGTCACATCCCCGTACTAACACCATTAATCTCTTGTATAGGGCCTGCTATGTACCGGTCATATCCCCGTACTAACGTCAGTAATCTCTAGTTTAGGGCCTGCTATGTAACGGTCACATCCCCGTACTAACGCCATTAATCTCTTTAGTTTAGGGCCTGCTATGTACCGTTCATAATCTGTACTAACATCATTATCTCTAGTTTAGGGCCTGCTATGAACCGGTCATATCCCCGTACTGACACCATTAATCTTTAGTTAAGGGCCTGCTATGTACCGGTCATATCCCTGTACAAACGCCATTAATCTCTAGTTTAGGGCCTGCTATGTACCGGTCATGTCCCCGTACTAACGCCATTAATCCCTACTTTAGGGCCTGCTATGTACCGGTAATATCCCCATACTAACGCCATTAATCTCTAGTTTAGGGCCTGCTATGTACCCGTCATATCCATGTACTAACGCCATTAATCTCTAGTTTAGGGCCTGCTATGTACCGGTAATATCCCCATTCTAACGCCATTAATCTCTAGTTTAGGGCCTGCTATGTACCGGTCATATCCCTGTACTAACGCCATTAATCTTTAGTTTAGGGCCTGCTTTGTACCAGTCATATCCCCGTACTAACGCCATTAATCTCTAGTTTAGGGCCTGCTATGTACCGGTAATATCTCTGTACTAACGCCATTAATCTTTAGTTTAGGGCCTGCTATGTACCGCTCATATCCCTGTACTAACGCCATTAATCTCTAGTTTAGGGCCTGCTATGTACCGGTCATATCCCTGTACAAACGTCATTAATCTCTAGTTTAGGGCCTGCTATGTACCAATCATATCGCCGTACTAACGCCATTAATCTCTAGTTTAGGGCCTGCTATGTACCGGTTACATCCCCGTAATAACGCCATTTACCTCTAGTTTAGGGCCTGTTATGTACCGGACATAATCTGTACTAACGCCATTAATCTCTAGTTTAGGGCCTGCTATGTACCGGTCATATCCCCGTACTAACGCCAGTAATCTCTAGTTTAGGGCCTGCTATGTAACGGTAATATCCCCGTACTAACGCCATTTATGTCTAGTTTAGGGCCTGCTATGTACCGGTCATATCCCTTTACTAACGCCATTTATGTCTAGTTTAGGGCCTGCTATGTACCGGATATATCCCTGTACTGACGCCAGTAACCTCTAGTTTAGGGCCTGCTATGTACCGGACATAATCTGTACTAACGCCAGTAATCTCTAGTTCAGGGTCTGCTATTTACCGGTCATATCCCCGTACTAACGCCAGTAATCTCTAGTTTAGGGCCTGCTATGTACCGGTCAAATCCCCGTACTAACGCCAGTAATCTCTTGTTTAGGGCCTGCTATTTACCGGTCATATCCCCGTACTAACGCCAGTAATCTCTAGTTTAGGGCCTGCTATGTACCGGTCACATCCCCGTACTAACACCTTTAATCTCTAGTTTAGGGCCTGCTATGTACCGGTCATATCCCCGTACAAACGCCATTAATCTCTAGTTTAGGGCCTGCTATGTACCGGACATATCCCCGTACTGACGCCAGTAATCTCTAGTTTAGGGCCTGCTATGTACCGGTCAAATCCCCGTACTAAAGCCATTAATCTCTAGTTAAGGGCCTGCTATGTACCGGTCATATCCCCGTACTAACGCCAATAATCTCTAGTTTAGGGCCTGCTATGTACCGGTCACATCCCCGTACTAACACCATTAATCTCTTGTATAGGGCCTGCTATGTACCGGTCATATCCCCTTACTAACGTCAGTAATCTCTAGTTTAGGGCCTGCTATGTAACGGTCACATCCCCGTACTAACGCCATTAATCTCTTTAGTTTAGGGCCTGCTATGTACCGTTCATAATCTGTACTAACATCATTATCTCTAGTTTAGGGCCTGCTATGAACCGGTCATATCCCCGTACTGACACCATTAATCTTTAGTTTAGGGCCTGCTATGTACCGGTCATATCCCTGTACAAAGGCCATTAATGTCTAGTTTAGGGCCTGCTATGTACCGGTCATGTCCCCGTACTAACGCCATTAATCCCTACTTTAGGGCCTGCTATGTACCGGTAATATCCCCATACTAACGCCATTAATCTCTAGTTTAGGGCCTGCTATGTACCCGTCATATCCATGTACTAACGCCATTAATCTCTAGTTTAGGGCCTGCTATGTACCGGTCATATCCCTGTACTAACGCCATTAATCTTTAGTTTAGGGCCTGCTTTGTACCAGTCATATCCCCGTACTAACGCCATTAATCTCTAGTTTAGGGCCTGCTATGTACCGTTCATATCCCCGTACTAACGCCAATAATCTCTAGTTTAGGGCCTGCTATGTACTGTTCATATCCCTGTACTAACGCCTTTAATGTTTAGTTTAGGGCCTGCTTTGTACCGGTCATATCCCCGTACTAACGCCATTAATCTCTAGTTTAGGGCCTGCTATGTACCGGTCATATCCCTGTACTAACGCCATTAATCTCTAGTTTAGGGCCTGCTATGTACCGGTCATATCCCCGTACTAACACCATTAATCTTTAGTTTAGGGCCTGCTATGTACCGGTCATATCCCCGTACTAACGCCATTAATCTTTAGTTTAGGGCCTGCTATGTACCGGTAATATCCCTGTTCTAACGCCATTAATCTCTAGTTTAGAGCCTGCTATGTACCGGTCATATCCCGGAACTAACGCCAGTAATCTCTAGTTTAGGGCCTGCTATGTACCGGTCAAATCCCCGTACTAACGCCATTAATCTCTAGTTTAGGGCCTGCTATGTACCGGTAATATCCCTGTACTAACGCCATTAATCTCTAGTTTAGGGCCTGCTTTGTACCGGTAATATCCCCGTACTAACGCCATTAATCTCTAGTTTAGGGCCTGCTATGTACCGATAATATTCCCGTACTAACGCCATTAATCTCTAGTTAAGGGCCTGCTATGTACCGGTAATATCCCTGTACTAACACCATTAATCTTTAGTTTAGGGCCTGCTATGTACCGGTCATATCCCTGTACTAACGCCATTAATCTTTAGTTTAGGGCCTGTTATGCACCGGTAATATCCCCGTACTAACGCCATTAATCTCTAGTTTAGGGCCTGCTATGTACCGGTAATATCCCTGTACTAACGCCATTAATCTTTAGTTTAGGGCCTGCTATGTACCAGTCATATCCCTGTACTAACGCCATTAATTTCTAGTTAAGGGCCTGTTATGTACCGGTCATATCCCTGTTCTAACGCCATTAATCTCTAGTTTAGGGCCTGCTATGTACCGGTAATATCCCTGTACTAACGCCATTAATCTTTAGTTTAGGGCCTGCTATGTACCAGTCATATCCCTGTACTAACGCCATTAATCTCTAGTTTAGGGCCTGCTATGTACCGGTCATATCCCTGTACTAACGCCATTAATCTCTAGTTTAGGGCCTGCTATGTACCGGTCATATCCCTGTACTAACGTCATTAATCTTTAGTTTAGGGCCTGCTATGTACCGGTCATATCCCCGTACTGACACCATTAATCTTTAGTTTAGGGCCTGCTATGTACCGGTCATATCCCTGTACAATCGCCATTAATCTCTAGTTTAGGGCCTGCTATGTACCGGTCATGTCCCCGTACTAACGCCATTAATCCCTACTTTAGGGCCTGCTATGTACCGGTAATATCCCCATACTAACGCCATTAATCTCTAGTTTAGGGCCTGCTATGTACCCGTCATATCCATGTACTAACGCCATTAATCTCTAGTTTAGGGCCTGCTATGTACCGGTAATATCCCCATACTAACGCCATTAATCTCTAGTTTAGGGCCTGCTATGTACCGGTCATATCCCTGTACTAACGCCATTAATCTTTAGTTTAGGGCCTGCTTTGTACCAGTCATATCCCCGTACTAACGCCATTAATCTCTAGTTTAGGGCCTGCTATGTACCGTCCATATCCCCGTACTAACGCCAATAATCTCTAGTTTAGGGCCTGCTATGTACTGTTCATATCCCTGTACTAACGCCTTTAATGTTTAGTTTAGGGCCTGCTTTGTACCGGTCATATCCCCGTACTAACGCCATTAATCTCTAGTTTAGGGCCTGCTATGTACCGGTCATATCCCCGTACTAACGCCAATAATCTCTAGTTTAGGGCCTGCTATGTACCGGTTACATCCCCGTACTAACACCATGATCTCTAATTTGGGGCCTGCTATGTACTGTTCATATCCCTGTACTAACACCATTAATCTCTTGTATAGGGCCTGCTATGTACCGGTCATATCCCTGTACTAACGTCAGTAATCTCTAGTTTAGGGCCTGCTATGTAACGGTCACATCCCCGTACTAACGCCATTAATCTCTTTAGTTTAGGGCCTGCTATGTACCGTTCATAATCTGTACTAACATCATTATCTCTAGTTTAGGGCCTGCTATGAACCGGTCATATCCCCGTACTGACACCATTAATCTTTAGTTTAGGGCCTGCTATGTACCGGTCATATCCCTGTACAAACGCCATTAATCTCTAGTTTAGGGCCTGCTATGTACCGGTCATGTCCCCGTACTAACGCCATTAATCCCTACTTTAGGGCCTGCTATGTACCGGTAATATCCCCATACTAACGCCATTAATCTCTAGTTTAGGGCCTGCTATGTACCCGTCATATCCATGTACTAACGCCATTAATCTCTAGTTTAGGGCCTGCTATGTACCGGTAATATCCCCATTCTAACGCCATTAATCTCTAGTTTAGGGCCTGCTATGTACCGGTCATATCCCTGTACTAACGCCATTAATCTTTAGTTTAGGGCCTGCTTTGTACCAGTCATATCCCCGTACTAACGCCATTAATCTCTAGTTTAGGGCCTGCTATGTACCGGTAATATCTCTGTACTAACGCCATTAATCTTTAGTTTAGGGCCTGCTATGTACCGCTCATATCCCTGTACTAACGCCATTAATCTCTAGTTTAGGGCCTGCTATGTACCGGTCATATCCCTGTACAAACGTCATTAATCTCTAGTTTAGGGCCTGCTATGTACCAATCATATCGCCGTACTAACGCCATTAATCTCTAGTTTAGGGCCTGCTATGTACCGGTTACATCCCCGTAATAACGCCATTTACCTCTAGTTTAGGGCCTCTTATGTACCGGACATAATCTGTACTAACGCCATTAATCTCTAGTTTAGGGCCTGCTATGTACCGGTCATATCCCCGTACTAACGCCAGTAATCTCTAGTTTAGGGCCTGCTATGTAACGGTAATATCCCCGTACTAACGCCATTTATGTCTAGTTTAGGGCCTGCTATGTACCGGTCATATCCCTTTACTAACGCCATTTATGTCTAGTTTAGGGCCTGCTATGTACCGGATATATCCCTGTACTGACGCCAGTAACCTCTAGTTTAGGGCCTGCTATGTACCGGACATAATCTGTACTAACGCCAGTAATCTCTAGTTCAGGGCCTGCTATTTACCGGTCATATCCCCGTACTAACGCCAGTAATCTCTAGTTTAGGGCCTGCTATGTACCGGTAAAATCCCCGTACTAACGCCATTAATCTCTTGTTTAGGGCCTGCTATTTACCGGTCATATCCCCGTACTAACGCCAGTAATCTCTAGTTTAGGGCCTGCTATGTACCGGTCAAATCCCCGTACTAACGCCATTAATCTCTTGTTTAGGGCCTGCTATTTACCGGTCATATCCCCGTACTAACGCCAGTAATCTCTAGTTTAGGGCCTGCTATGTACCGGTCACATCCCCGTACTAACACCTTTAATCTCTAGTTTAGGGCCTGCTATGTACCGGTCATATCCCCGTACAAACGCCATTAATCTCTAGTTTAGGGCCTGCTATGTACCGGACATATCCCCGTACTGACGCCAGTAATCTCTAGTTTAGGGCCTGCTATGTACCGGTCAAATCCCCGTACTAAAGCCATTAATCTCTAGTTAAGGGCCTGCTATGTACCGGTCATATCCCCGTACTAACGCCAATAATCTCTAGTTTAGGGCCTGCTATGTACCGGTCACATCCCCGTACTAACGCCATTAATCTCTAGTTTAGGGCCTGCTATGTACCGGTCATATCCCCGTACTAACGTCAGTAATCTCTAGTTTAGGGCCTGCTATGTACCCGTCACATCCCCGTACTAACGCCATTAATCTCTTTAGTTTAGGGCCTGCTATGTACCGGTCATAATCTGCACTAACACCATTATCTCTAGTTTAGGGCCTGCTATGAACCGGTCATATCCCCGTACTAACACCATTAATCTTTAGTTTAGGGCCTGCTATGTACCGGTCATATCCCTGTATAACGCCATTAATCTCTAGTTTAGGGTCTGCTATGTACCGGTAATATCCCCATACTAACGCCATTTATCTCTAGTTTAGGGCCTGCTATGTACCGGTAATATCCCCATACTAACGCCATTAATCTCTAGTTTAGGCCTGCTATGTACCCGTCATATCCATGTACTAACGCCATTAATCTCAGTTTAGGCCTGCTATGTACCGGTAATATCCCCATACTAACGCTATTAATCTCTAGTTTAGGGCCTGCTATGTACCGGTCATATCCCCTGCGGTACTAACGCCATTAATCTTTAGTTTAGGCCTGCTTTGTACCAGCCATATCCCCGTACTAACGCCATTAATCTCTAGGCCTGTTATGTACCGGTCATATCCCCGTACTAACGCCATTAATTTCTAGTTTAGGCCCGCTATGTACCGGTCATATCCCCGTACTAACGCCAGTAATCTCTAGTTTAGGGCCTGTTATGTACCGGTTACATCCCCGTACTAACGCCATTAATCTCTAGTTTAGGGCCTGCTATGTACCGGTAATATCCCTGTTCTAACGCCATTAATCTCTAGTTTAGAGCCTGCTATGTACCGGTCATATCCCGGAACTAACGCCAGTAATCTCTAGTTTAGGGCCTGCTATGTACCGGTCAAATCCCAGTACTAACGCCATTAATCTCTAGTTTAGGGCCTGCTATGTACCGGTAATATCCCTGTACTAACGCCATTAATCTCTAGTTTAGGGCCTGCTTTGTACCGGTAATTTCCCCGTACTAACGCCATTAATCTCTAGTTTAGGGCCTGCTATGTACCGGTAATATTCCCGTACTAACGCCATTAATCTATAGTTAAGGGCCTGCTATGTACCGGTAATATCCCTGTACTAACACCATTAATCTTTAGTTTAGGGCCTGCTATGTACCGGTCACATCCCTGTACTAACGCCATTAATCTTTAGTTTAGGGCCTGTTATGCACCGGTAATATCCCCGTACTAACGCCATTAATCTCTAGTTTAGGGCCTGCTATGTACCGGTAATATCCCTGTACTAACGCCATTAATCTTTAGTTTAGGGCCTGCTATGTACCAGTCATATCCCTGTACTAACGCCATTAATTTCTAGTTTAGGGCCTGCTATGTACCGGTCATATCCCTGTTCTAACGCCATTAATCTCTAGTTTAGGGCCTGCTATGTACCGGTAATATCCCTGTACTAACGCCATTAATCTTTAGTTTAGGGGCTGCTATGTACCGCTCATTTCCCTGTACTAACGCCATTAATCTCTAGTTTAGGGCCTGCTATGAACCGTTCATATCCCTGTGCTAACGTCATTAATCTTTAGTTAAGGGCCTGCTATGTACCGGTCATATCCCCGTACTAACACCATTAATCTCTAGTTTAGGGCCTGCAATGTACCAGTCATATCCCCGTACTAACGCCATTAATCTCTAGTTTAGGGCCTGCTATGTACCGGTCATATCCCTGTACAAACGCCATTAATCTCTAGTTTAGGGCCTGCTATGTACCGGTCATATCCCCGTAGTAACGCCATTAATCTCTAGTTTAGGGCCTGCTATGTACCGGTCATATCCCTGTACTAACGCCATTAATCTCTAGTTGAGGGCCTGTTATGTACCGGTTATATCCCTGTACTAACGCCATTAATCTCTAGTTTAGGGCCTGCTATGTACCGGTCAAGTCCCCGTACTAACGCCATTAATCTCTTTAGTTTAGGGCCTGCTATGTACCGGTCATAATCTGTACTAACACCATTAATCTCTAGTTTAGGGCCTGTTATGTACCGGTCATATCCCTGTACTAACGCCATTAATCTCTAGTTTAGGGCCTGTTATGTACCGGTTATATCCCTGTACTAACGCCATTAATCTCTAGTTTAGGGCCTGCTATGTACTGGTCATATCCCTGTACTAACAGCATTAATCTTTAATTTAAGGCCTGCTATATACCGGTCATAATCTGTACTAACACCATTAATCTCTAGTTTAGGGCCTGTTATGTACCGGTCATATCCCTGTACTAACGCCATTAATCTCTAGTTTAGGGCCTGTTATGTACCGGTTATATCCCTGTACTAACGCCATTAATCTCTAGTTTAGGGCGTGCTATGTACTGGACATATCCCTGTACTAACGTCATTAATCTCTAGTTTAGGGCCTGCTAAGTACCGGTCACATCCCCGTACTAAGGCCATTAATCTCTTTAGTTTAGGGCCTGCTATGTACCGGTCATAATCTGTACTAATACCATTATCTCTTGTTTAGGGCCTGCTATGTACCGGTCATATCCCCGTACTAACGTAAGTAATCTCTAGTTTAGTGCCTGCTATGTACCGGTCATATCCCCGTACTAACGATAATAATCTCTAGTTTAGGGCCTGCTATGTACCGGTCATATCCCTGTACTAACGCCATTAATCTTTAGTTTAGGGCCTGCTTTGTACCGGTCATATCCCCGTACTAACGCCATTAATCTCTAGTTTAGGGCCTGCTATGTACCGTTCATATCCCCGTACTAACGCCAATAATCTCTAGTTTAGGGCCTGCTATGTACCAGTCACATCCCCGTACTAACGCCATTAATCTCTAGTTTAGGGCCTGCTATGTACTGTTCATATCCCTGTACTAACGCCTTTAATGTTTAGTTTAGGGACTGCTTTGTACCGGTCAAATCCCCGTACTAACGCCATTAATCTCTACTTAAGGGCCTGCTATGTACCGGTCATATCCCCGTACTAACGCCAATAATCTTTAGTTTAGGGCCTGCTATGTACCGGTCATATCCCTGTACAAACGCCATTAATCTCTAGTTTAGGGCCTGCTATGTACCGGTCATATCCCTGTACTAACGCCTTTAATCTTTAGTTTAGGGCCTGCTATGTACCGGTCACATCCCCGTACTGACGCCAGTAATCTCTAGTTTAGGGCCTGCTATGTACCGGTCATATCCCAGTACTAACGCCTTTAATCTTTAGTTTAGGGCGTGCTATGTACCGGTCAAATCCCCGTACTAACGCCATTAATCTTTAGTTTAGGGCCTGCTATGTACCGGTCATATCCCCATACTAACGCCAGTAATCTCTAGTTTAGGGCCTGCTATGTACCTGTCACATCCCCGTACTAACACCATTAATCTCTAGTTTAGGGCCTGCTATGTACCGGTCATATCCCTGTACAAACGTCATTAATCTCTAGTTTAGGGCCTGCTATGTACCGGTCATATCCTTGTACTTACGCCATTAATCTCTAGTTTAGGGCGTGCTATGTACCGGTAATATCCCTGTACAAACGCCATTAATCTCTAGTTTAGGGCCTGCTATGTACCGGTCATATCCCTGTACTAACGCCTTTAATCTTTAGTTTAGGGCCTGCTATGTACCGGTCACATCCCCGTACTGACGCCAGTAATCTCTAGTTTAGGGCCTGCTATGTACCGGTCATATCCCAGTACTAACGCCTTTAATCTTTAGTTTAGGGCCTGCTATGTACCGGTCAAATCCCCGTACTAACGCCATTAATCTTTAGTTTAGGGCCTGCTATGTACCGGTCATATCCCCATACTAACGCCAGTAATCTCTAGTTTAGGGCCTGCTATGTACCTGTCACATCCCCGTACTAACACCATTAATCTCTAGTTTAGGGCCTGCTATGTACAGGTCATATCCCTGTACAAACGTCATTAATCTCTAGTTTAGGGCCTGCTATGTACCGGTCATATCCTTGTACTTACGCCATTAATCTCTAGTTTAGGGCCTGTTATGTACCGGTTACATCCCCGTAATAACGCCATTAACCTCTAGTTTAGGGCCTGTTATGAACCGGACATAATCTGTACTAACGCCATTAATCTCTAGTTTAGGGCCTGCTATGTACCGGTCATATCCCCGTACTAACGCCAGTAATTTCTAGTTGAGGGCCTGCTATGTACCGGTCATGTCCCCGTACTGACGCCAGTTATCTCTAGTTTAGGGCCTGCTATGTACCGGTCATATCCCCGTACTAACGTCAGTAATCTCTAGTTTAGGGCCTGTTATCTACCGGTCATATCCCCGTACTAACGCCAGTAATCTCTAGTTTAGCGCCTGCTATATACCGGTCAAATCCCCGTACTAAAGCCATTAATCTCTAGTTTAGGGCCTGTTATGTACCAGTCATATCCCCGTACTAACGCCTGTAATCTCTAGTTTAGGGCCTGCTTTGTACCGGTCACATTCCCGTACTAACACCATTAATCTCTTGTATAGGGCCTGCTATGTACCGGTCATATCCCCGTATTAACGTCAGTAATCACTAGTTTAGGGCCTGCTATGTACCGGTCACATCCCCGTACTAACGCCATTAATCTCTTTAGTTTAGGGCCTGCTATGTACCGGTCATAATCTGTACTAACATCATTATCTCTAGTTTAGGGCCTGCTATGAACCGGTCATATCCCCGTACTAACACCATTAATCTTTAGTTTAGGTCCTGCTATGTACCGGTCATATCCCTGTACTAACGCCATTAATCTCTAGTTTAGGGTCTGCTATGTACCGGTAATATCCCCATACTAACGCCATTTATCTCTAGTTTAGGGCCTGCTATGGACCGGTCATATCCCCGTACTTACACCATTAATCTCTTGTTTAGGGCCTGCTATGTACCGGTCATATCCCCGTACTAACGTAAGTAATCTCTAGTTTAGTGCCTGCTATGTACCGGTCATATCCCCGTACTAACGATAATAATCTCTAGTTTAGGGCCTGCTATGTACCGGTTATATCCCTGTACTAACGCCATTAATCTTTAGTTCAGGGCCTGCTTTGTACCGGTCATATCCCCGTACTAACGCCATTAATCTCTAGTTTAGGGCCTGCTATGTACCGTTCATATCCCCGTACTAACGCCAATAATCTCTAGTTTAGGGCCTGCTATGTACCAGTCACATCCCCGTACTAACGCCATTAATCTCTAGTTTAGGGCCTGCTATGTACTGTTCATATCCCTGTACTAACGCCTTTAATGTTTAGTTTAGGGCCTGCTTTGTACCGGTCATATCCCCGTACTAACGCCATTAATCTCTAGTTTAGGGCCTGCTATGTACCGGACATATCCCCGTACTAACGCCATTAATCTCTATTTTAGGGCCTGCTATGTACTGATCATATCCCTGTACTAACGCCATTAATCTTTAGTTTAGGGCCTGTTATGTACCGGTCATATCCCTGTACAAACGCCATTAATCTCTAGTTTAGGGCCTGCTATGTACCGGTCATATCCCTGTACTAACGCCTTTAATCTTTAGTTAAGGGCCTGCTATGTACCGGTCACATCCCCGTACTGACGCCAGTAATCTCTAGTTTAGGGCCTGCTATGTACCGGTCAAATCCCCGTACTAACGCCATTAATCTTTAGTTTAGGGCCTGCTATGTACCGGTCATATCCCCATACTAACGCCAGTAATCTCTAGTTTAGGGCCTGCTATGTACCTGTCACATCCCCGTACTAACACCATTAATCTCTAGTTTAGGGCCTGCTATGTACCGGTCATATCCCTGTACAAACGTCATTAATCTCTAGTTTAGGGCCTGCTATGTACCGGTCATATCCTTGTACTTACGCCATTAATCTCTAGTTTAGGGCCTGTTATGTACCGGTTACATCCCCGTAATAACGCCATTAACCTCTAGTTTAGGGCCTGTTATGAACCGGACATAATCTGTACTAACGCCATTAATCTCTAGTTTAGGGCCTGCTATGTACCGGTCATATCCCCGTACTAACGCCAGTAATTTCTAGTTGAGGGCCTGCTATGTACCGGTCATATCCCCGTACTGACGCCAGTAATCTCTAGTTTAGGGCCTGCTATGTACCGGTCATATCCCCGTACTAACGTCAGTGATCTCTAGTTTAGGGCCTGTTATCTACCGGTCATATCCCCGTACTAACGCCAGTAATCTCTAGTTTAGCGCCTGCTATATACCGGTCAAATCCCCGTACTAAAGCCATTAATCTCTAGTTTAGGGCCTGCTATGTACCAGTCATATCCCCGTACTAACGCCAGTAATCTCTAGTTTAGGGCCTGCTATGTACGGGTCACATTCCCGTACTAACACCATTGATCTCTTGTATAGGGCCTGCTATGTACCGGTCATATCCCCGTACTAACGTCAGTAATCTCTAGTTTAGGGCCTGCTATGTACCGGTCACATCCCCGTACTAACGCCATTAATCTCTTTAGTTTAGGGCCTGATATGTACCGGTCTAAATCTGTACTAACATCATTATCTCTAGTTTAGGGCCTGCTATGAACCGGTCATATCCCCGTACTAACACCATTAATCTTTAGTTTAGGGCCTGCTATGTACCGGTCATATCCCTGTATAACGCCATTAATCTCTAGTTTAGGGTCTGCTATGTACCGGTAATATCCCCATACTAACGCCATTTATCTCTAGTTTAGGGCCTGCTATGTACCGGTCATATCCCTGTACTAACGCCATTTATGTCTAGTTTAGGGCCTGCTATTTACCGGTCATATCCCTGTACTGACGCAAGTAATCTCTAGTTTAGGGCCTGTTATGTACCGGACATATCCTTGTTCTAACGCCATTAATCTCTAGTTTAGGGCCGCTATGTACCGGTCATATCCCTGTACAAACGCCATTAACCTCTAGTTTAGGGCCTGCTATGTACCGGACATCTCCCCGTATTAACGCCATTAATCTCTAGTTGAGGGCCTTTTATGTACCGGTCATAATCTGTACTAACGCCATCATTCTCTTGTCTAGGTCCTTCTATGTACCGGTCATATCCCCGTACTAACGCCATTAATCTATAGTTAAGGGGCCTGCTATGTACCGGTCATATCCCTGTACTAACTCCATTAATCTTTAGTTTAGGGCCTGCTATGTACCGGACATATCCTTGTTCTAACGCCATTAACCTCTAGTTTAGGGCCTGCTATGCACCGGTCATATCCCCGTAATAACGCCATTTATGTCTAGTTTAGGGCCTGCTATGTACCGGTCATATCCCTGTACTAACGTCATTTATGTCTAGTTTAGGGCCTGCTATGTACCGGTCATATCCCTGTACTGACGCCAGTAATCTCTAGTTTAGGGCCTGCTATGTACCGGTAATATCCCCATACTAACGCCATTTATGTCTAGTTTAGGGCTTGCTATGTACCGGTCATATCCCTGTACTAACGCCATTTATGTCTGGTTTAGGGCCTGCTATGTACCGGTCATATCCCTGTACTGACGAAAGTAATCTCTAGTTGAGGGCCTGCTATGTACCGGTCATATCCCCGTACTAACGCCATTAATCTTTATTTTAGGGCCTGCTATGTACCGGTCATATCCATGTACTAACGCCATTAATCTCTAGTTTAGGGTCTGCTATGTACCGGTCATATCCCCGTTCTAACGCCATTAATCTCTTTAGTTAAGGGCCTGCTATGTACCGGTCATATCCCCGTACTAACGCCATTAATCTTTAGTTTAGGGCCTGCTATGTACCGGTCGTATCCCTGTACTAACGCCATTAATCTTTAGTTTAGGGCATGCTATGTACCGGTCATATCCATGTACTAACGCCATTAATCTCTAGTTTAGGGCCTGCTATGTACCGGTCGTATCCCTGTACTAACGCCATTAATCTTTAGTTTAGGGCATGCTATGTACCGGTCGTATCTCTGCACTAACGCCATTAATCTCTAGTTTAGGGCCTGCTATGTACCGGTCGTATCCCTGTACTAACGCCATTAATCTCTAGTTTAGGGCCTGCTATGTACCGGTCGTATCCCTGTACTAACGCCATTAATCTCTAGTTTAGGGCATGCAATGTACCGGTCATATCCATGTACTAACGCCATTAATCTCTAGTTTAGGGCCTTCTATGTACCGGTCGTATCCCAGTACTAACGCCATTAATCTTTAGTTTAGGGCATGCTATGTACCGGTCATATCCATGTACTAACGCCAATAATCTCTAGTTTAGGGCATGCTATGTACCGGTCATATCCCCGTACTAACGCCATTAATCTCTTTAGTTTAGGGCCTGCTATGTACCGGTCATATCCCCGTACTAACGCCATTAATCTCTAGTTTAGGGCATGCTATGTACCGGTCATATCCCTTTACTAACGCCATTAATCTCTAGTTTAGGGCATGCTATGTACCGGTCATATCCCCGTACAAACGCCAGTAATCTCTAGTTTAGGGCCTGCTATGTACCAGTCATATCCCTGTACTAACGCCATTAATCTCTAGTTTAGGGCCTGCTATGTACCGGTCATATCCCCGTACTAACGCCATTAATCTCTAGTTTAGGGCCTGCTATGTACCGGTCGTATCCCAGTACTAACGCCATTAATCTTTAGTTTAGGGCATGCTATGTACCGGTCATATCCATGTACTAACGCCATTAATCTCTAGTGTAGGGCCTGTTATGTACCGGTCATATCCCTGTACTAACGCCATTAATCTCTTGTTAAGGGCCTGCTATTTACCGGTCATATCCCTGTACTAACGCCAATAATCTCTAGTTTAGGGCCTGCTATGTACCGGTCATATCCCTGTACAAACGTCATTAATCTCTAGTTTAGGGCCTGCTATGTACCGGTTACATCCCCGTAATAACGCCATTAACCTCTAGTTTAGGGCCTGTTATGAACCGGACATAATCTGTACTAACGCCAGTAATCTCTAGTTGAGGGCCTGCTATGTACCGGTCATATCCCCGTACTGACGCCAGTAATCTCTAGTTTAGGGCCTGCTATGTACCGGTCATATCCCCGTACTAACGTCAGTAATCTCTAGTTTAGGGCCTGTTATCTACCGGTCATATCCCCGTACTAACGCCAGTAATCTCTAGCTTAGGGCCTGCTATATACCGGTCAAATCCCCGTACTAAAGCCATTAATCTCTAGTTTAGGGCCTGCTATGTACCAGTCATATCCCCGTACTAACGCCAGTAATCTCTAGTTTAGGGCCTGCTATGTACCGGTCACATCCCCGTACTAACACCATTAATCTCTTGTATAGGGCTTGCTATGTACCGGTCATATCCCCGTACTGACGCCAGTAATCTCTAGTTTAGGGCCTGCTATGTACCAGTCATATCCCTGTACTGACGCAAGTAATCTCTAGTTTAGGGCCTGTTATGTACCGGACATATCCTTGTTCTAACGCCTTTAATCTCTAGTTGAGGGCCTGCTATGTACCGGTCATATCCCTGTACAAACGCCATTAATATCTAGTTTAGGGCCTGCTATGTACCGGTCATATCCCTGTACAAACACCATTAATCTCTAGTTGAGGGCCTGCTATGTACCGGTCATATCCCTGTACTAACGCCATCAATCTCTAGTTTAGGGCCTGCTATGTACCGTTCATATTCCCGCACTAACGCAATAAGGTATTCGAAATTAAAGCGGGGTAATGGCAATTATTTTTTTGCTATTTACCGTGCTTTTCATGCAAGGATTCTTGCACACGAATTATCGCCACACGTATTTTTGTGTTTGCGTTTCTAGTTAGAAGGTGAGGATTGGGGCCGGCGATGCTCCCATATACCGCCCTATCAGGACGGATATGGGAGGCTGGCCGATCACGGTCCGAATATTACAGGCGTATGTTTGTAGTAAGATTTCTTACTGCAAAGCTTCATTCACTTCTTTGCCTGGAAAGTGTGCTAACGGTGACCAAAGGCTTGAGGACTTTATTATGTTGATTATAGTTGGTGCAGTCGACAAACTTGTTCAATAAATTTTGTTTCTTGTTTATAATGCGGAATAGTTAAGAGTTACACATATATTTATTAATGTGGCCAGTGTAATCCTACCCAGCGGACTCTCACTCTCAAAATGTCTTTGTATATTGTTTTTTTAGATTCGACCGGATTCTAGCCCCGTAAGTTCTTAACTTATTTACAAAGTTAGAACAGATCTAACTAGATATCATTACACGAAATCAAAATGTAAATGTAGTATGCCCGGGTAACCACTATTACACCGTCTACCCGGATGCTACCATAATGATATATTTTTAGTTTGACAACGCTCTGGGTAATTAAACGTTTGTTTAATTTTTATGAAAATAACCTTCATAAATTCAAATTGTATATAGAAGTGCGTTTTTTGCATTTTCACCAAGGGAGAGTTGGGTCAAACATTTTAAGGTGGTTGAAAAAAGCTTTTGCTTCATATTTGTATATTAATAGTTTTACCCCAGTCGACTCTAATATATCATCTTTTTCAAATAAAATAAAGCATTACACTTATAGGGACTCTCTCATAGATTGGTATTTAAACTTTTTGAAATAAATTGTTTTCTACCATGAAAATAACAACACACATTTCTTAAGTAACGTAGATTGTTGACAGCTTCCCAACCCTACTCATGACTGTACAGAGTAGAAAAATAACATCAAAATCGCAAATATCTAAGACCGTTTAAATGGGTGTATATTGTAAACAATGATCTAAACCTAGATTTTTAGATACCGTCGTCACGTGGGTTTTCAGAAATGTTTATCGCGCATAAGCATGTTCGCAAACATTATTTCCGTCAGGCGAAAATGGGTCGAGCGGGGAGGAAAACAAACAGCATTAACAATTATATATTGAATCTTGCTCAATTTGGTTACTAATACTCAAACTTTCTACATTGAATTTCGACGACTTTGCGCAGCATTACTTCCATTTGCTACACTATTATTGTTGCAGCATTACTTCCATTTGCTACACTATTATTGTTGCAGCATTACTTCCATTTGCTACACTATTATTATTGTTGTTGTTGTTGTTGCTGTGTAGTTGAATGTTTTTAGATGCCACGTGACAGCAGGGCGTGCGAGAAGAATTTTCCCAAAATTATTTTTTAACCGGCTTTCCCAAAGGAGAATTTACGAAAACACGGGGTTTTAGCAATTTATAAGTAAAAAGCTTGAATATGTTTTTTGGTTTAATGACGATGATTGTGAATATCAAAGTTTAAGCGTTGATTTACTCCCAAAACGCACATCTCTGAGATGGTTTCTTTAATGTCACAGTATATCATAAAGACGTAATGTCAAACAAATCGGTCCATGAAAATATCAAGTACATCTCTTCTACAACGATTGTTGATTTCGAAAAGAATGTCGTATTTCCAATTATAAACAATCATGCGGACAGTATGCTTTGGTACTAAATTGTTTGATGAAAGATTTCGGCAACAGCAAAAGCATCATAGGAATCGAATATAGAAAAAGGTGATCTGTCCGCCCCTAGAACGGAGATAAATGTCCAGGGGAGCAAATGTCTTTATACCAGTGCGATTGACCTGCATGCCGCTAAACTAGAGGCATATGACCGATGGGGAAGCAAATGTCCTTATACCAGTACGGGGTGATCTGTCCGCAGCTAAACTAGAGGCATATGACCGATGGAGAAGCAAACGTCCTTATACCAGTACGGGGTGATCTGTCCGCCGCTAAACTAGAGGCATATGACCGATGGGGAAGCAAATGTCCTTATACCAGTACGGGTGACTGTCCACCGCTAAACTAGAGGCATATGTCCGACGGAGGAGCAAATGTCCTTATACCTGTACGGGGTGATCTGTCCGCCGCTAAACTAGAGGCATATGATCGATGGGGAAGCAAATGTCCTTATACCAGTACGGGTGATCTGTCCGCCGCTAAACTAGAGGCATATGACCGATGGGGAAGCAAACGTCCTTATACCTGTACGGGGTAATATGTCCGCCACTAGAGGCATATGACCGATGGGGAAGCAAACGTCCTTATACCAGTACGGGGTGATCTGTCCGCCGCTAAACTAGAGGCATATGACCGATGGGGAAGAAAATGTCCTTATACCAGTACGGGTGACTGTCCGCCGCTAAACTAGAGGCATATCTCCGACGGGGAAGCAAAAGTCCTTATACCAGTACGGGTGATCTGTCCACCGCTAAACTAGAGGCATATCTCCGACGGGGAAGCAAAAGTCCTTATACCAGTACGGGTGATCAGTTCGCCGCTAGAACGGATATAAATGTCCAGGGGGCAAATGGCCTTATATCAGTACGAGTGCCCTGTCCGCCTCTAAAATATAGGTAAATGTCAAGGGGGGGAACTGCCCTTTTACCAGTACGAGTGATCTGTCCGCCACTAAAATAGAGATAAATGTCCAAGGGGCAAATGTCCTTATACCAGTACGGGGTGATATGTCTGCCACTAAAATAGAGATAAATGTCCACATGGAGCAAATGTCAATATACCAATATATGGTGATATGTCCGCCGCTAAAATAGAAGTAAATGTCCGACGGGGTAGCAAATATCCCTATACCAGATCGGGGTGATCTCTCTGACGTTAAAAAAAGGTAAATGTCCGACGGGGGAAGTTAATGTCTGTATACCAATACCGGTGATCTGTCCGCCGCTAAAAAAGAGGGACATGTCCGACGGGTGGAGCAAATGTCCCTATACTAGTACGGGGTGATCTGTCCGCCGCTAAAATAGGGCAAAATATCCAGGAGAGCAAATGTCCCTATACCAGTATGGGGTGTTATGTCCGCGGCAATAATAGGGGTAAAAGTCCGGGTGACCAAATTTCCCTAAACCAGTACGGGGTGATCTGTCTGTCGCTATAAAAGAGGTAAATGTTCAGGGGAGCAAATGTCCCTATACCAGTACGGGGTGATCTGTCTGTCGCTAAAAAAGAGGTAAATATCCAGGAGAGCAAATGTCCCTATACCAGTATGGGGTGTTATGTCCGCGGCAATAATAGGGGTAAAAGTCCGTGTGACCAAATTTCCCTATACCAGTACGGGGTGATCTGTCTGTCGCTAAAAAAGAGGTAAATGTTCAGGGGAGCAAATGTCCCTATACCAGTACGGGGTGATCTGTCTGCCGCTAGAAAAGAGGTAAATTTCCAGGGGAGCAAATGTCCCCATACCAGAACGGGGTAATCTGTCCGCCGCTAAAACGTAAATAAATGTCCACGGGAGCAAATGTACTTCTGCCAGAACGGGGTGATCTGTCTGCCGCTAAAATAGAGGTAAATGACCAGGGGAGCAAATGTCCTTATACCAGAACGGGGTGATCTGTCTGCCACTAAAATAGAGGTAAATGTCCAGGGGAGCAAATGTCCTTCTACCAGAACGGGGTGATCTGTCTGTCGCTAAAAAAGAGGTTAATGTCCAGGGGAGCAAATGTCCCTTTACCAGTACGGGGTGATCTCTCTGCCGCTTAAACGTAGATAAATGTCCAGGGGAGCAAATGTACTTCTACCAGAACCGGGTGATCTGTCTGTGGCTAAAAAAATGGGTAAATGCCCAGGGGAGAAAATGTCCCTCTACCAGTACGGGGTGATCTGCCTGCCGCTAGAAAAGAGGTAAATGTCCAGGGGAGCAAATGTCCTTATACCAGAAAGGGGTTATCTGTCCGCCGCTAAAACGTAGATAAATGTCCAGGGGAGCACATGTCCTTATACCAGAACGGGGTGATCTGTCTGCCACTAAAATAGAGGTAAATGTCCAGGGGAGCAAATGTCCTTCTACCAGAACGGGGTGATCTGTCTGTCGCTAAAAAAGAGGTAAATGTCCAGGGGAGCAAATGTCCCTATACCAGTACGGGATGATCTCTCTGTCGCTAAAAAAAGGTAAATATCCAGGGGAGCAAATGTACTTCTGCCAGAACGGGGTGATCTGTCTGCCGCTAAAATAGAGGTAAATGTTCAGGGGAGCACAAGTCCTTATACCAGAACGGGGTGATCTGTCAGCCACTAAAATAGAGGTAAATGTCCAGGGGAGCAAATGTCCTTCTACCAGAAAGGGGTGATCTGTCTGTCGCTTAAAAAGAGGTAAATGTCCAGGGGAGCAAATGTCCCTATACCAGTACGGGTGACTGTCCACCGCTAAACTAGAGGCATATGTCCGACGGAGGAGCAAATGTCCTTATACCTGTACGGGGTGATCTGTCCGCTGCTAAACTAGAGGCATATGATCGATGGGGAAGCAAATGTCCTTATACCAGTACGGGTGATCTGTCCGCCGCTAAACTAGAGGCATATGACCGATGGGGAAGCAAACGTCCTTATACCTGTACGGGGTAATATGTCCGCCACTAGAGGCATATGACCGATGGGGAAGCAAACGTCCTTATACCAGTACGGGGTGATCTGTCCGCCGCTAAACTAGAGGCATATGACCGATGGGGAAGAAAATGTCCTTATACCAGTACGGGTGACTGTCCGCCGCTAAACTAGAGGCATATCTCCGACGGGGAAGCAAAAGTCCTTATACCAGTACGGGTGATCTGTCCACCGCTAAACTAGAGGCATATCTCCGACGGGGAAGCAAAAGTCCTTATACCAGTACGGGTGATCAGTTCGCCGCTAGAACGGATATAAATGTCCAGGGGGCAAATGGCCTTATATCAGTACGAGTGCCCTGTCCGCCTCTAAAATATAGGTAAATGTCAAGGGGGGGAACTGCCCTTTTACCAGTACGAGTGATCTGTCCGCCACTAAAATAGAGATAAATGTCCAAGGGGCAAATGTCCTTATACCAGTACGGGGTGATATGTCTGCCACTAAAATAGAGATAAATGTCCACATGGAGCAAATGTCAATATACCAATATATGGTGATATGTCCGCCGCTAAAATAGAAGTAAATGTCCGACGGGGTAGCAAATATCCCTATACCAGATCGGGGTGATCTCTCTGACGTTAAAAAAAGGTAAATGTCCGACGGGGGAAGTTAATGTCTGTATACCAATACCGGTGATCTGTCCGCCGCTAAAAAAGAGGGACATGTCCGACGGGTGGAGCAAATGTCCCTATACTAGTACGGGGTGATCTGTCCGCCGCTAAAATAGGGCAAAATATCCAGGAGAGCAAATGTCCCTATACCAGTATGGGGTGTTATGTCCGCGGCAATAATAGGGGTAAAAGTCCGGGTGACCAAATTTCCCTAAACCAGTACGGGGTGATCTGTCTGTCGCTATAAAAGAGGTAAATGTTCAGGGGAGCAAATGTCCCTATACCAGTACGGGGTGATCTGTCTGTCGCTAAAAAAGAGGTAAATATCCAGGAGAGCAAATGTCCCTATACCAGTATGGGGTGTTATGTCCGCGGCAATAATAGGGGTAAAAGTCCGTGTGACCAAATTTCCCTATACCAGTACGGGGTGATCTGTCTGTCGCTAAAAAAGAGGTAAATGTTCAGGGGAGCAAATGTCCCTATACCAGTACGGGGTGATCTGTCTGCCGCTAGAAAAGAGGTAAATTTCCAGGGGAGCAAATGTCCCCATACCAGAACGGGGTAATCTGTCCGCCGCTAAAACGTAAATAAATGTCCACGGGAGCAAATGTACTTCTGCCAGAACGGGGTGATCTGTCTGCCGCTAAAATAGAGGTAAATGACCAGGGGAGCAAATGTCCTTATACCAGAACGGGGTGATCTGTCTGCCACCACTAAAATAGAGGTAAATGTCCAGGGGAGCAAATGTCCTTCTACCAGAACGGGGTGGTCTGTCTGTCGCTAAAAAAGAGGTTAATGTCCAGGGGAGCAAATGTCCCTTTACCAGTACGGGGTGATCTCTCTGCCGCTTAAACGTAGATAAATGTCCAGGGGAGCAAATGTACTTCTACCAGAACCGGGTGATCTGTCTGTGGCTAAAAAAATGGGTAAATGCCCAGGGGAGAAAATGTCCCTCTACCAGTACGGGGTGATCTGCCTGCCGCTAGAAAAGAGGTAAATGTCCAGGGGAGCAAATGTCCTTATACCAGAAAGGGGTTATCTGTCCGCCGCTAAAACGTAGATAAATGTCCAGGGGAGCACATGTCCTTATACCAGAACGGGGTGATCTGTCTGCCACTAAAATAGAGGTAAATGTCCAGGGGAGCAAATGTCCTTCTACCAGAACGGGGTGATCTGTCTGTCGCTAAAAAAGAGGTAAATGTTCAGGGGAGCAAATGTCCCTATACCAGTACGGGATGATCTCTCTGTCGCTAAAAAAGAGGTAAATATCCAGGGGAGCAAATGTACTTCTGCAAGAACGGGTTGATCTGTCTGCCGCTAAAATAGAGGTAAATGTTCAGGGGAGCACATGTCCTTATACCAGAACGGGGTGATCTGTCAGCCACTAAAATAGAGGTAAATGTCCAGGGGAGCAAATGTCCTTCTACCAGAAAGGGGTGATCTGTCTGTCGCTTAAAAAGAGGTAAATGTCCAGGGGAGCAAATGTCCCTATACCAGTACGGGGTGATCTCTCTGTCGCTAAAAAAGAGGTAAATGTCCAGGGGAGCAAATGTCCTTCTACCATAACGGGCTTATCTGTCCGCCGCTAAAACGTAGATAAATGTCCAGGGGAGCAAATGTCCTTCTACCAGAACGGGGTGATCTGTCCGCCGCTAGAAAAGAGGTAAATTTCCAGGGGAGCAAATGTCCCCATACCAGAACGGGGTAATCTGTCCGCCGCTAAAACGTAAATAAATGTCCACGGGAGCAAATGTACTTCTGCCAGAACGGGGTGATCTGTCTGCCGCTAAAATAGAGGTAAATGACCAGGGGAGCAAATGTCCTTATACCAGAACGGGGTGATCTGTCTGCCACTAAAATAGAGGTAAATGTCCAGGGGAGCAAATGTCCTTCTACCAGAACGGGGTGATCTGTCTGTCGCTAAAAAAGAGGTTAATGTCCAGGGGAGCAAATGTCCCTTTACCAGTACGGGGTGATCTCTCTGCCGCTTAAACGTAGATAAATGTCCAGGGGAGCAAATGTACTTCTACCAGAACCGGGTGATCTGTCTGTGGCTAAAAAAATGGGTAAATGCCCAGGGGAGCAAATGTCCCTCTACCAGTACGGGGTGATCTGCCTGCCGCTAGAAAAGAGGTAAATGTCCAGGGGAGCAAATGTCCTTATACCAGAAAGGGGTTATCTGTCCGCCGCTAAAACGTAGATAAATGTCCAGGGGAGCACATGTCCTTATACCAGAACGGGGTGATCTGTCTGCCACTAAAATAGAGGTAAATGTCCAGGGGAGCAAATGTCCTTCTACCAGATTGGGGTGATCTGTCTGTCGCTAAAAAAGAGGTAAATGTCCAGGGGAGCAAATGTCCCTATACCAGTACGGGATGATCTCTCTGTCGCTAAAAAAAAGGTAAATATCCAGGGGAGCAAATGTACTTCTGCCAGAACGGGGTTTCATTTCATATCTTTTTTTCCTCCAAATGATGAAGATTACATTTTCAAACTAACATACAAATAACACAAATTTACAATTTATAAAGAAAAGAAATAGAGAAAAAAAAAAAATAAAGAAATCAACATATATGATTAGAACATAATGGATTACATGTATTTATAGTAATTTTATGCTACATAAACACATATATCTTAAACAATTTCATTACGTCAGTGGATAACTTTTCAAAATTTAGTTACATTAAACAGCACTTAAGGGCGATGCCGTACCGACTATTCAACTTCCTCAAGATTATTAATATATACTTGTATATTAAGAGTAAAATGGGATGAAATAAAGTCCACCAATATCGGCTAAGTTCTAAAGTTTTTCCACATGCAGTCAATGTAATATAACATTGTCATTATAAAATCAATATGGCTAACATCCAAAAGATTGATTAAATCTTGAAATGGAGCCCCAAGCAAGATACATGCTTTTCTATTATCATCCGATAAGTCATAGTGCTCATAAACACGTTCACCATGCTTATCATGAATCATCTTGTATAAATTCTGTCTTATACCAATAACAGAAGAGCAGTGAATTAGGCAATGTAACATTTCATTCCTATAGAAAACTCCACATTTGATACAAAGAACATCTTCATAAGATCTACCTAAAGTAGATATCATCTTAACTATATTTCTACATACATTTGTGTATTTGTAATTGCTTTTGCTAATATACCAAGATATGCTTTCACAAAAGGCTGGATGAATTAAAGCAAATATTTGCATCTCTAGGTCGTTATTCATTCGAATTTGATCCGACCAAGACTGGTTAAATACCAAATCTACACGATGCTTTGTAGTATTCTTCCAGCATCTGTATTGTAAAAAAAGTACCACTACTATAATAAGATTTTAAGTGTTCTTCTAACTCATAGCTGGCCAGAATAGTACATATATCAGGAAAGTATCCAAGCTGACTACTTCCATTCATAAAATAACTACAGAGACGGTACAAAAAACTTGTTTTATCTTACTATCTGTATCAAGTTGACAAAGTTGTCCTAATAGATTTAGCTTTCGTTTGTCAATAATACATTCTATGCTCAGCATCCTTAACATTCCAAGTACAATATCTGTTCTGGTAAGTTTATGAATGCCTTGCATGCGTTTGAGACAGAATCGATGAGACCTTTCTAATTGAAGTCGGTCTTTTTGAGACAGCGAGTAAAACATTTCACAACCAAATAGGCCCTTTGGTATCACGACAGAATTGTATAATTTTCTATTTGTAAACGGATGAAAACATAACCCGTTCATACCGGTATCACATAAACTCATATAGCAACCCCTAAGTTTTAAAGAACTCTGTTTAATACTTTCACTAAGTGATAAGTATTTATCACAGATAATACCCAGATGTGTATAACTCTCTTGTTCCTGTATAGTATTTAAGCCTATTGACCATGTTCTATTTGTTCTGGTGTAATCAAACTTAGTTTCGTTGAAAACAATTACAGCACATTTTAAAGCATTATACTCGAATAACCATTTCTTTGAATATGAATGGCAAATATCTATAAGGCGGTCAAGGCCTCTCTTAGACAGACTAAGGAGCACCATGTCGTCAGCAGATGTAATACATGGTAAATGGATATCACCTAAACGAAGACCATAACTACTATTTTCAAGTTCACAGAGCAATCCATTAATAAAACATAAATAGAAAAAAGGTGAGCTCAGTCCTCCTTGTCTAGTTCCAACTGTGACAGAAAATGACTCTGATTGATATCCTCTAAACAAAACACTACATTTAGAATCGGCATAGATACTCATTACGGCTTTGAGAGAATGTACACTTAACCCCATTTTTAACAGTTTATAAAAAAGTCCATTGTGCCACACTTTATCAAAGGCCTTTTTGATATCCAAAAAACAGGTGAACAATTTGCTGTTTGATTCCTTCGCATAAAAGATACATTCTTTCAATAAAAACGAAGTCATTGTGCAGCTTACCCCCTTTTGAAAACCAAACTGTAAGGGATTCAATATTATGTTTAATTCTGGTTTAACACTTTTTAGTAATAACGATTCATATAGTTTCAGAATGGCTGACGACAGGGTAATTGCCCGATAATTATTCGGGTCGTCCTTTCGTTTATTACCACCCTTAAAGAGTGTGACAATAATACCATATTTAAGGATTTTTGGGACATATGAAAATTTAAACATATTGTTATATAACTCCAATAAAAACTTATGAAGAAAGATGCCACCCTATATGATATGTTCATTATAAATACAATCATGCGAGCAAGCTTTGTTTCTATAAAGTTTTGAGACTGCAGACGTTATATCATTAATATCAAATTGATCAGTAGAGGAATTACAATCCGTTTGTTTTACACGCTCAACAGTATCATTGATACGATTTACAAAGGTTAAATCGTCTGCACTTTCAGAAGAACAAGTATATATTTCATTAAAATAATGACCCCATTGTTGTGCTATATCTTTTGGGCAACGATAAGCATCGCCATTAAACTTTAAAACTCCTTGATATTGTTGAATTGAACCATTTGTTTTTCGTTTACTATATAAACGCCAAAATGATCCAGGGTCTAATTCTGCAGCTTTGTCAATGCTTTCATTGAGAGAACTAAGATACTTTTCAGAATAAGATCGATGTTTTTGCCTGAAAAGTCTCTTAGCTTCTTTGTATGCTATATAATATGGATGCTGATTGTCTCTAGGTCGGCCGAGCTTTAACCATTCTCGCCTTTTGTCACGCATATGATTATGTAATATTTTTAATTCCCTGTTCCAGAAAGGTTTCAGATACTTTCTATATTTTGATCGTTTAAAAATAGTTTCCGATGTGTCATATATCAATTTACATACAGTGTCATACATGTTATCAATTAGTGTTTTATATTCATCAGCTGTACTTGGTGAATGAATGTGCGTTGACGGATCATTTAATTGGACAGTCAATGCACTTTCATACTCCCTTAATTGATTTTCAGTCGTGTTAGCCCATTTTATGCGCAATCCAACATTCTCAATATGTTTTGCAACTTGGCTCGGCATATTAATTTTAAGCATGACAGGTCTGTGATTAGATACATTAAGACTATCATCATCAAATATAGAGCAAAAAATTATGGTGTTTATACTTTCAATTGGAATAAGTATATGATCTATATGGGACTCTGCTTGCCCATCGTAGGACACGTATGTTGAGGAGGCACCCGTACATACTGGAAGAGTTCCAATTGAACATAAACAATGTGTATTAAGTAGTTCTTGTAAACAATTACTACGCCTATCAAGCGTTTTAGAAAAATTTGCAACATTTAAATGCGCATTAAAGTCGCCCATTATAAACACGGTGCCTTCATTAGAATATTTATTAACAAGATCATGCATTTTTTCCATGTAATAAGAAAACTTTTCAAAACCGTGATTTCTACTTGGAAGATATACCTGAAAAATGTAAAGATTTGTGTTATTTTCATGTTGTAAACATATTCCAATAATGCGATCGTCATCAATATCTAACACTTGAATAGAAGTTTGCAACGACTTTTTCCACAATATTGCGACACCTCCTTTTCTAACGTTTCTACTATGTAAGTTCTGGGATTGCATGTCTATTGCAGAGGTACTAATACCTATATAAGTGTTGTCTATGCTATTGATGAAATGACCATCCCAAGGATAGAGCCATGTTTCAGAAATACCACAGACATCGATATCGTTGTCTTTTAAACTTTTACTCATATAGAGACTACTTGACATGAGCCTGGCTGCATTCCACGATAAAAGACTAAGGCACGACATCAATGTAAGAAAAGACGCTTTGTTTTGAAATATAATTGTTCTGGTACTAGTAAAAATGTTCGTATCTATCATTGCGTACATGATCACGATGTTTATCGTAATTATTGTCATAATAATTGTCATGATGATAACCCTTATCAGAAGTGTTCTCATTATCATACGAATTACTAGGGTGCGTGTCGGTGTTCCTCTGACGTTCTCTGTAGTTTCTACTCATCCATAACTTGCAGACAATATACCTGGGCCAAAACTTGTCATCTAAAACGAAATCACTGTTGTCGTTGTCTTCGACATTCAATCTTATCAACACTCTGTTGCTTCGTTTTATTGGAAATATTGTCACCCATGTAACCGTGACACCTCTACGTTGGACATAGTCAGTGAGTTTATCAGTGGTGATAGAAGTGTTAAAACCTCCAACATAGAACCGTTTCACTCTACATTTCACATATTTGTGAAATTCTGTTTCATCATCCATGTCACAGAGACTAACGCCGTTACTATTCCCAAGATCTTTGGGTTGAGTAGTTCCTCTTCCACGAATAACTTTACGAAGATCTCGATCTCCTCTGGTTCGATGCTGTTCCCTATGAGAGAGTGTTTCGCGTGAATCTGGATATGTAGGAATATGAACATTGGCGTTTATGTCATTATCATGGTGATCACCAGGCGTTCTGGCACGTGTTTGGACGTTCCGCTGTTTCACTGGTTGGCTTGATGTCGTAAAACGATCTCTTTTGTTTGTAAAATCAGATGCACGTGTATCTCTATACTTGTCTGATTCAATTGAACTTTGATTATACGCGTTTTCAAATTGCAAAATATCTGCATATCTACTGACATTTTGGCATTGATTTTGAACGCCACATCTATCAGTATTGACCGTGTTTTGTCGAGGAGGGTTTGTTTTACAAGAGGTGTCCCCTGGTGTCTGGTATTCTGATATATGCTTATCCACTGCAACACTATTGTTACTTTCACTAATTTCACCTTGAACGTATGCATTATCATTATTTACATCACCAACCGTGTTATTCGCATGGTTGTCTTGGTCGATACTGACACTAACAGTTGTCGTGTTTGGGTTTCCAATATCTTGATCTTCTAGGGAACCAATGTCACCTTGTACACACTCTTTATTTGTATAGCTCATATGCATTTCTTGGGCTCTCTTCTCAAGTTTACCTACTCTTTTTGTTAGAAGTGCATGCTTTTCATTTACGGTAGATATTCTTCTAGAATCTGCTTTATTTGATAATGTATCTTGGATGTCTTTAATTTCACTTCTTATCAGCCTAATATCACTCTTTAGGGAGGCATTTCCATTTGATTTTTCATCCACAATTCTCTCTATGGACTGCGCATTTGTACTTACTTCCATTCTTATATCAGACATGTCAATGTGTAATTCCGACTAAATCGCTTTAATTGTTTCTTTCATACCTTTAACTTCTTCAACTACATTAGATTTAATATCTCTATACTGCTCTTTGAGTGTAAGAATATCCGTTTCCATTGAGTTCATTTGCGCCTTCAACAACTCTATCTCTGCATTATTGGTTATTCCACTATTCAAAATGCTACTATCCAAGTTTGTACTCTTATGAGGGGTGCTCAATATTTCGCGTAGTTCGTGAAATTCGGCTCCTTCAAGGATCTGGACCAAAGTGTAGACATCTTTCGATAATTTTTGCAGTTTGCTATCTCCACCATAGGTATTTTTCCGCCTTTTCATTTCTACATTATGATCATAGGGATAGCCTTCGGATGATTTAACTACTTCAAAAAGTCTTAATCTAATGTCTTCTAATTCTGTATAGTCAGTTAATACTTGATTTATGAATAAATCCTTGGTCATACTACATGATAACTCTGTCAGCTTAGATACTAACGCATAATCGTCGTTTTCGCTTTGGGCATTTGGTATTGCATCTTGAGAAGGATACTGTGAACTCTGTATTGATTCACTATTTGAAAGCAGACCGTTTTCCTGTGTCGCGTTCGTTTTCGAAATACAGGGTTGGTTATCTCCCTTTTTCTGCATACTATCCATGGTGAGTAACTAACGGTCACTCTGTCCACTGATGACCACTCGTGCGTGACGATATTTAAATCATGACCTTTGGGCAGTCTTTATATACATGTAAACAAATACCCCACCCAAGGTCAATACACAGCGACAGATCACAAATTTGCAGTCATCAAATACTCACAAAAGTCCAAAGTGATAATGTCATTCTAGGCATATCCATAAAGCTGCATTCTCGATAGAGGTAAATGTTCAGGGGAGCACAAGTCCTTATACCAGAACGGGGTGATCTGTCAGCCACTAAAATAGAGGTAAATGTCCAGGGGAGCAAATGTCCTTCTACCAGAAAGGGGTGATCTGTCTGTCGCTTAAAAAGAGGTAAATGTCCAGGGGAGCAAATGTCCCTATACCAGTACGGGGTGATCTCTCTGTCGCTAAAAAAGAGGTAAATGTCCAGGGGAGCAAATGTCCTTCTACCATAACGGGCTTATCTGTCCGCCGCTAAAACGTAGATAAATGTCCAGGGGAGCAAATGTCCTTCTACCAGAACGGGGTGATCTGTCCGCCGCTAGAAAAGAGGTAAATTTCCAGGGGAGCAAATGTCCCCATACCAGAACGGGGTAATCTGTCCGCCGCTAAAACGTAAATAAATGTCCACGGGAGCAAATGTACTTCTGCCAGAACGGGGTGATCTGTCTGCCGCTAAAATAGAGGTAAATGACCAGGGGAGCAAATGTCCTTATACCAGAACGGGGTGATCTGTCTGCCACTAAAATAGAGGTAAATGTCCAGGGGAGCAAATGTCCTTCTACCAGAACGGGGTGATCTGTCTGTCGCTAAAAAAGAGGTTAATGTCCAGGGGAGCAAATGTCCCTTTACCAGTACGGGGTGATCTCTCTGCCGCTTAAACGTAGATAAATGTCCAGGGGAGCAAATGTACTTCTACCAGAACCGGGTGATCTGTCTGTGGCTAAAAAATGGGTAAATGCCCAGGGGAGCAAATGTCCCTCTACCAGTACGGGGTGATCTGCCTGCCGCTAGAAAAGAGGTAAATGTCCAGGGGAGCAAATGTCCTTATACCAGAAAGGGGTTATCTGTCCGCCGCTAAAACGTAGATAAATGTCCAGGGGAGCACATGTCCTTCTACCAGAACGGGGTGATCTGTCTGCCACTAAAATAGAGGTAAATGTCCAGGGGAGCAAATGTCCTTCTACCAGATTGGGGTGATCTGTCTGTCGCTAAAAAAGAGGTAAATGTCCAGGGGAGCAAATGTCCCTATACCAGTACGGGATGATCTCTCTGTCGCTTAAAAAAAGGTAAATATCCAGGGGAGCAAATGTACTTCTGCCAGAACGGGGTGATCTGTCTGCCGCTAAAATAGAGGTAAATGTTCAGGGGAGCACATGTCCTTATACCAGAACGGGGTGATCTGTCAGCCACTAAAATAGAGGTAAATGTCCAGGGGAGCAAATGTCCTTCTACCAGAAAGGGGTGATCTGTCTGTCGCTTAAAAAGAGGTAAATGTCCAGTGGAGCAAATGTCCTTATACCAGTACGGCGTGATCTCTCTGTCGCTAAAAAAGAGGTAAATGTCCAGGGGAGCAAATGTCCTTCTACCATAAAGGGCTTATCTGTCCGCCGCTTAAACGTAGATAAATGTCCAGGGAAGCAAATGTCCTTCTACCATAACGGGGTGATCTGTCCGCCTCTAAAACGTAGATAAATCTCCAGGGGAGCAAATGTCCCTATACCAGTACGGGGTGTCTGTCTGCCGCTAAAATAGAGGTAAATGTCCAGGGAGCAAATGTCCTTCTACCATAGCGGGGTGATCTGTCCGCCTCTAAAACGTAGATAAATTTCCAGGGGAGCAAATGTCCTTCTACCAGAACGGGGTGATCTCTCTGCCGCTAAAATAGAGGTAAATGTTCAGGTGAGCGAATGTCCTTATACCAGAACGGGGTGATCTGTCTGCCGCTAAAATAGAGGTTAATGTCCAGGGGAGCAAATGTCCTTATACCAGTACGGGATGATCTGTCCGCCTATAAAGTAGAGGTAAATGTCCGCCGGCGGGGCAAATGTCCTTATACTAGTACGGGGGTGATCTGTTTAACGCTAAAATAAAGGTACATGTCCGACGGGTGGAGCAAATGTCTGTATACTCATACGGGTGATCTGTCCGCCGCTAAAATAGATGGACATGTCCGATGGGTGGAGCAAATGTCCTTATACCAGTACGGTAAATATCTGACGGGGTAGCAAATGTTCCAGTACGGGTGATTTGTCCGCCGCTAAAATGGAGGTAAATGTCCGGGGGCAGCAAATGTCCGTATACGAGTAAGGTCGATCTGTCCCCCTCTAAATGGAGGTAAATGTCCGACTTGGGAGCAAATATCCGTATACCAGCACGGGTTATATGCCCGCGGCTACAATTTTGGCAAATGTCCGACGGGATGAGCAAATGCCCGTATACCAGTACGAGATGATCTGCTCGTCGATAAAATGGAGGTAATGTCCGATGGGGGGAACATATGTCCATATACCAGAACGGGTGATCTGTCCCTCGCTTAAATGGAGGTAAATGTCAGGGGGTAGCAAATGTCTGTATACCAGTACCGGTGATCTGCCCCTCTTGAATGGAGGTAAATATCCGACGGGGGAGAATTGTCCGAATACTAGTACGGGGTGATCTGTCCCACTCGAAAATAGAGGTAAATGTCCGACTTTGGAGCAAATACCCGTATACTAGTACGGGGTGATCAGTCCCCCGCTAAAATGGAGGTAAATGTTCGACGGGAGATCAAATATCTTATACCAGTACGAGGTGATCTGTCCGTCGCTAAAATAATGTGTAAATGTCTGACGGGGTAGCACATGTCTGTAAACCAGTATGAGGTCATATACCCGCCACTTAAATATAGGTAAATGTCCGACGGGAGAGCAAATGACCGTAAACCAGTACGGGAATATCTATGTGCCGCTAAAATGGAGGTAAATGTCCGACTGAGGAAGTTGATGTCCGCTAACCAGTACGGGGTGATCTGTCCGCCGCTAAAAATAGAAGTAGATATCGACGGGAGAGCAAATGTCCGTATACCAGTACGGGGTGATCTGTCCGCCGCTAAAAGAAAAAGAGAAAAATGTCGACGGGGTACCAAATGGCCGTATACTAGTATGGGGTGATCTGCCCGTTGCTAAAATTGAGGTAAATGTTAAACGGGGGAGCAAATGTCCGTTTACCAGTACGGGGGATCTGTGTGCCGCTAAAATGGAGGTTAATGTCCGACGGGGGAAGTTGATGTCTGCTAACCAGTACGGGGTGATCTGTCCGCCGCTAAAAAAAAGAGGTAAATATCGACGGGAGAGCAAATATCCGTATACCAGTACATGGTGATATGTCCGCTGCTAAAAATAAAAGGGACAAATGTCGACGGGGTACCTTATGGCCGTATACTAGTATGGGGTGATCTGCCCGTTGCTAAAATTGAGGTAAATGTCCGACGGGGGAGCAAATGTCCGTATACCAGTACGGGGTGATCTGCCCGTCGCTAAAATGGAGGTAAATGTCTGACGGGGGAAGTTAATATCTGTTAACCAGTGCGGGGTGATCTGTCAATCGCTAAAATAGAAGTAAATGTCGGCGAGAAAGCAAATGTCTGTATGCCAGTACGCGGTGATCTGCCCGTTGCTTAAAAGAGGTAATTGTCCGACAGGGGAGCAAATGGCCTAATACCAGTATGGGGTGATCTGTCCACCTCTAAAATGAAGATGAATATCCGACGGGGGAGCAAATGGCTGTTTACCAGTATGGGGTGATCTGTCCACCTTTAAAATGGAGGTAAATGTCCGACGGGGGAACAAATGGATATATACTAGGGATGGGAACGAATATTCGAATATTCGAATATTCGAATAGCGGGTCGAATATTCGAATAGCAAAATAGTATTCGAATATTCGATTTTAATGAACCCATATTACTGTATGTTTACCATAAATTTTATTCAAAAATAATGTTGTTTTATTTTCATTTTCTTCCTCTAAACCGATCCCAAATATCGAAGAACGTGCCTAGCTCCCAGGTGCAGTTACGATGTTTTTACAACGTATGTCACACAGTAAAACACCTGTGACAAATTACCACATCTTTTGACAGTTTGCAAAACGATTAGTTCCTTAGTGTGAAAATAGTCGATTTTAAGCCGCTAAATCTAACACCTTAATTATCTGCACTTGCTCCTTATTATCCAAAACAAGTGAATCACGCTAATTGACAATTGTCAGTGTCAACCAATCACGTAACTTGTTTGTCGTGAAATAAAACAATTACTCTTTCAATAACCAATCGTAATCATGATTGCATATGCACGAAGACCAATCAAATAATGTGTTAGAAAGTATATTTTTTTTCAGAATAATTTGTCAAACATGTCTTCATTCTAATTTCTACATCTATTGGATAAACATCACAATGTCTCCATCACGTGTCTGGAATAACTTTACTCGTTCTGCCGACAAGTCGAAGGCGACCTGTAACCTGTGTAACCAGGACTTTGTATTCAAGAATACAACATCCAACCTACTGAATCACTTGAATGGCAAGCATCCATCCGTTTTGACGTCCGAAACTGTAAAACAGACGTCAGTCAGTTACATCAACAACTATTTAAGTTTCTGATGGACCAACTCTGTAAGAAACTGGAAAAGTTGTCTGTTGATAAAAAAACGAAATAATGGTTATTACTGCTTTGATACTGCATGCACATACACGTATACAGATATTGGCTATAAACAAAAGGTTTGAACAGAGGACTAGTGTACTAGTATTCGGACATGCAAACATTCGGACATCAAAACGAATTATAAAATCGAATATTGGAATATATTCGAATAGTTCTAGTCGAATATTCGAATAGTGATTTCACTATTCGTTCCCATCCCTAATATATACCAGTATGGGGTGATCTGTTCACCTTTAGAATTGAGGTAAATATCCGACGGGGGAGCAAATGGCCGTATACCAGTAAGGGTGACCTGTCCCCTCTAAAATGGAGGTAAATGTTCGACGGGGAAGCAAATATCCGTAAACCAGTACGGGGTGATCTGCCCGCCGCTATAAAAAAGGTAAATGTCCGACAGGGGAGCAAATGGCCTTATACCAGTATGGGGTGATCTGTCCACCTCTAAAATGGAGATGAATATCCGACGGGGGAGCAAATGGATGTTTACCAGTATGGGGTGATCTGTTCACCTTTAGAATTGAGTTAAATATACGACGCGGGAGCAAATGGCCGTATTTCAGAACGGGGTGATCTGTTCCCTGCTAAAATTTAGGTAAATGTCCGACGGGGGAGCAAATGTCTGTATACCAGTACGGGCGACCTGTCCCCTCTAAAATGGAGGAAACTGTCCGACGGGGGAGCAAATGGCCGTATACCAGTACGGGGTTGTCTGTCCACCTCTTAAATGGAGGTAAATGTCCGACGGGGGAGCAAATGGCTGTATACCAGTATGGGGTGATCTGTCCACCTTTTGAATTGAGGTAAATGTCCGATGGGGAAGCAAATGGCCGTATACCAGTACGGGGTAGTCTGTCCACCTCTAAAATAGAGTTAAATGTCCGACGGGGGAGCAAATGGCTGTTTACAAGTACGGGTGACCTGCCCCCTCTAAAATAGAGGTAAATGTCCGACGGTGGAGCAAATATCCGTAAACCAGTACGGGGTGATCTGCCCGCCGCTATAAAAGAGGTAAATGTCCGACAGGGGAGCAAATGGCCTTATACCAGTATTGGGTAATCTGTCCACCTCCAAAATGGAGATGAATATCCGACGGGGGAGCAAATGGCTGTATACCAGTACGGGGTGATCTGTCCACCTCTTAAATGGAGGTAAATGTCCGACGGCGGAGCTAATGGCTGTATACCAGAACGGGGTGATCTGTCCACCTCAAAAATGGAGGTAAATGTCCGACGGGGAAGCAAATGGCTGTATACCAGTATGGGGTGATCTGTTCACCTTTAGAATTGAGTTAAATATACGACGCGGGAGCAAATGGCCGTATTTCAGAACGGGGTGATCTGTTCCCTGCTAAAATTTAGGTAAATGTCCGACGGGGGAGCAAATGTCTGTATACCAGTACGGGCGACCTGTCCCCTCTAAAATGGAGGAAACTGTCCGACGGGGGAGCAAATGGCCGTATACCAGTACGGGGTTGTCTGTCCACCTCTTAAATGGAGGTAAATGTCCGACGGGGGAGCAAATGGCTGTATACCAGTATGGGGTGATCTGTCCACCTTTTGAATTGAGGTAAATGTCCGATGGGGAAGCAAATGGCCGTATACCAGTACGGGGTAGTCTGTCCACCTCTAAAATAGAGTTAAATGTCCGACGGGGGAGCAAATGGCTGTTTACAAGTACGGGTGACCTGCCCCCTCTAAAATAGAGGTAAATGTCCGACGGTGGAGCAAATATCCGTAAACCAGTACGGGGTGATCTGCCCGCCGCTATAAAAGAGGTAAATGTCCGACAGGGGAGCAAATGGCCTTATACCAGTATTGGGTAATCTGTCCACCTCCAAAATGGAGATGAATATCCGTCTGGGGAGCAAATGGCTGTATACCAGTACGGGGTGATCTGTCCACCTCTTAAATGGAGGTAAATGTCCGACGGCGGAGCTAATGGCTGTATACCAGAACGGGGTGATCTGTCCACCTCTAAAATGGAGGTAAATGTCCGACGGGGGAGCAAATGGCTGTATACCAGTATGGGGTGATCTGTCCACCTTTTAAATTGAGGTAAATGTCCGACGGGGGAGCAAATGGCCGAATACCAGTACGGGGTAGTTTGTCCACCTCTTAAATGGAGGTAAATGTCCGACGGGGGAGCAAATGGCCGTATACCAGAACGGGGTTATCTGTTCACCTCTTAAATGGAGGTAAATATCCGACGGGGGAGCAAATGGCCGTATACCAGTACGGGGTGATCTGTCCACCTCTTAAAAGGAGGTAAATGTCCGACGGGGGAGCAAATGGCTGTATACCAGTATGGGGTGATCTGTCCACCTTTTAAATTGAGGTAAATGTCCGACGGGTGAGCAAATGGACCTATACCAGTACGGGGTAGTCTGTTCACCTCCAAAATGGAGGTAAATGTCCGACGGGAGAGCAAATGGCCGTATACCAGTACGGGGTAGTCTGTCCACCTCTAAGATGGAGGAAAATGTCCGACGGGGGAGCAAATGGCTGTATACAAGTACGGGGTAGTCTGTCCACCACTAAAATGGAGGAACATGTTCGACGGGGGAGCAAATGGCTGTATACAAGTACTGGTGATCTGCCCCCTCTAAAATAGAGGTAAATGTCCGACGGCGGAGCAAATATCCGTAAACCAGTACAGGGTGATCTGCCCACCGCCATAAAAGAGGTAATTGTCCGACAGGAGAGCAAATGGCCTAATACCAGTATGGGGTGATCTGTCCACCTCTAAAATGGAGATGAATATCCGACGGGGGAGCAATTGGCTGTATACCAGTATGGGGTGATCTGTCCACCTTTAAAATGGAGGTAAATGTCCGACGGGGGAACAAATGGATATATACCAGTATGGGGTGATCTGTTCACCTTTAGAATTGAGGTAAATATCCGACGGGGGAGCAAATGGCCGTATACCAGTAAGGGTGACCTGTCCCCTCTAAAATGGAGGTAAATGTTCGACGGGGGAGCAAATATCCGTAAACCAGTACGGGGTGATCTGCCCGCCGCTATAAAAGAGGTAAATGTCCGACAGGGGAGCAAATGGCCTTATACCAGTATGGGGTGATCTGTCCACCTCTAAAATGGAGATGAATATCCGACGGGGGAGCAAATGGATGTATACCAGTATGGGGTGATCTGTTCACCTTTAGAATTGAGTTAAATATACGACGCGGGAGCAAATGGCCGTATTTCAGAACGGGGTGATCTGTTCCCTGCTAAAATTTAGGTAAATGTCCGACGGGGGAGCAAATGTCTGTATACCAGTACGGGCGACCTGTCCCCTCTAAAATGGAGGAAAATGTCCGACGGGGGAGCAAATGGCCGTATACCAGTACGGGGTAGTCTGTCCAACTCTAAAATGGAGGTAAATGTCCGACGGGGGAGCAAATGGCTGTATACAAGTACGAGTGAACTGCCCCCTCTAAAATAGAGGTAAATGTCCGACGGGGGAGCAAATATCCGTAAACCAGTACGGGGTGATCTGCCCGCCGCTTTAAGAGGTAAATGTCCGTATACCAGAACAGGTGATCTGTCCGCCGCTGAAATTTAGGCAAATGTCTGACGGGTGTAGGCAGTTGCCCGTATACCAGTACGGTTGATCTGTCCGCCCCTCCGATTGAGTACATTTCCCATTTCGAAGTGCACGTATGTCATGTATAAAGTACAAACTATGTATTTAATACTTAAAGTTTCTGTGCTTCATAGGTTTATTTTTTTAAACTTTCGAAAATAAAGGAATAAAGATTAATTTAACATTTCAGCAGAAAAACCAATAGCATATAAGATGAATTTTGACATTTTTCATTTTATAAAATTCCGAGGAATATCCGACATAATCTAAATATAGCGTCAATCTATGAACAACCGGTCACGTGACGCTCACGTGATACTTAGACTACACGCTGAAAACAAAAATGGACGCTGACGCTAGTATCTTCTGAGTTAGGTGTACATCGTCACGTGACAGGCACTTGACAGCCCACGTGACGTAACTAATTACCATATAGCTGTAGTAATATATAAAAGTCGAGGCCTGGGGTTTTTCTGTCAATATCTTCACTTATACCGCGATTTCGGCGATTATTTTTAATGAATGTCTGTAAGAAGCATAGCTGAATACCATACCTAAATTCTACTTTTTATCTATATATATTTAGTGTATGACGTCCTGGATCTTAAAGTAAAAGCTTAAGTAGTATGATATAAGAATTTGATGAATATTGTTCTTTTGGTCTTTTTTTATCATTATCAGATATCGTCCACTGTAAAAGCAATTTTCTTGTTACTTTGATCGATATCTACCTTACGCAAGTTTTTTTAACGAAAATACCACTCATCCTTATTCCAAACAATTTTTGGGCAGCAACTTTCTCTACTTTAGATATTCGATGTCCTCAATACTATCGGAAAACCCTTTTTTCTAATTCCCTTTCTATTTCATTTAAATGATTTAAGGGTTTGTTGGACAATGGGATGAATATGCATATCAAGATTATGAAGCGTAGTTTAGCTCTATTTAGATATATAAGATTAGTTCTGCTTTGAGAAATATATTGATGTTATAAAAGGATAAAGTGTGAGAAAGCAGATGACTCGTTTAACCCATTACCAAACCATAACGACATTTGACCACTTTGTTGCAGACGACTTTAGAAAACACTGAGGGTAAAGGACAAATTGCTTGTAACAAGCAATTTGTCCTTTTCCGATAATGTTTTCTGGATTATCAGAAGATTATTTTCCAATTTCATCACATTTTGAAATGTCGTCTGCAAACTTTTTCAATTTGGGACAGTCAAAATGTGTTGTTTGGGAAAGGGTAAAAATTATGTTCTCACTCGTTAGATATTGAAACAGGTAGGTATAATGGAGTTGATAGAAGCGATCGAATATGTACATTTTGCTGTTTAAATAAAATTTTATCAGAATAACATTTTTTATTATGCTGTCCAGCTTATGCTAACACTCGTAAGAAGTACTTTCGATACCTACCATGACCAAACGCATATAAAACCTATGTAAATATTTTATCTCCAAAACGACAATGTCTTCTGATTAAAACAGCTAAATTTCAAAAAGAGACCTTTAAATGGCGAAATGTGAATCTTTATTGGATTTAACTTGTGAAATGAGAGCAATCTTATGATCCATCTACTTTACTGTATTGATATGTGTTATATAGCTTAATTTGTGTTTTACATGTTTGGTGATATCTTCATTTTTGTCATGTTTGTATATTAAACATGATTGAGTATATAGTTGTATGTACCATATCTGTGAATGTTGTATTGGCCAAAGGCATTTATTTACTAGTTTTTGCCAAATAAAGAATAGAATAAAAACAATATAATCTAATTTACTGGTAAAAAAGGTCCTTTAATCAATACCGTCAAACTATCGCCAATTAACCTCCAACTTGTCGAACTGACGGTGACGTCGTTGAGTAATTTGAGCTAATCATCACATCGTGCCAGACAATTACTCAAACGGAGAAAAACACTAACCGCATGCTCAATAAACACAGCTCCGCGTCTTCAATCGGCGTATTTAACCCGACTGTCGGTGTAAACAGGGTGAAAGGTTCGTCTTTGAAACACTATGCTAGGGAAACACTCGGGGTATTCCAAGATTTCGTATTTCTATGTGTTTGTGTGTTTAATGAAGAAATTCAACAAAAGGCATTGGTTTTTATTGAGTCATATTGTGTATATATAGAGGGAAATATCATTATCAGGTAAGCGCGGTGGTTTCTGTGTATAACTGTGTAATTCCCATTTACCTCATGTCTCTCTAAACATCTAATCTTCAAAAAAATCTGAATGTTGGTCTTTTATTCATTTTTCATAGTATTCATTAGTTCTGATGTATTAACGAATGTCACAATAGGTAAATTATTTCTCACAGTCCAATAGAAATCACACAATTTAATTCCAATTGAAATGCGACGGTCAAATAATCTTAAAATGAACACGTATTAGAAAACAGAGAAAGTTCTCTTGACCACTTCCGTTCGAGAAAACAACCATGTAATGCGACGATCATTCATTTCGTCCGATATCGAAAGATATAGTTAACAATAATCTTATACTTAACGGCAATTTAATTTGAAAGAAAAATCATTCCAAAACAATAATAGTCATCCCCTGAAAGAGTTTACCCGGCTAACACTTTTATTTCTATTCAAAGGAGTTGTACCTCGAATGGTTTTCTGGCTACGGATATAAGTAGAATAACCATAACAAATTATCTAGTTCAAATATTGACATAGTTTCCTGGTACTTATTTGATGGTTACACACTTGTTTTCAGCTGTTTCTCTTATCAACGCCAAACACAGTCGAAGGAGACTACTGTGTTCGAATAAGACACACGTGAGAAATACAGACTTCGAATTAAAAAACATTTGAAAATTATGATTCAAATAAACTAACTACAACGAACCAAAAGCCCTATATCGATACCAACGAGCGAACAAACTCCGTACATATCGGAAAAAGCTCTACCATAGTTGAGAATGCCTGATCGAAGTAGGACTATTTGCTCGGGGGAATGCGGGACCCAATTACCGGAAGTCCAGACCAATTCCGCAAGATGGCGACTAATACGACAACCTCTGTCTTGCTGCGCGCTGTGTGATACCGTGCCGTGTCTCAGTGGTGACGTGAACGCGACAGACGGCGACGGGAAGTCACTCATATTTTATGCCGCCAAATTCGGTCAGACGGATACGACGAAACAGCTGATCGAAGCAGGATGTGACGTCACGCAGAGAGACCTTAACGGAAATACGCCGCTTCACGAGGCCGTGGCGTCAGGTAACCTGGCTGTCGCTCAAATCATGCTTGATGAAGGTAAATGTCTGTGATTTGATCATCGCTTACCTACTATCTATATGGCATATTTGAGTACATTGATAACGATGCAAACCCTTTATTTACAAAAAAGGAAAGAAAACCCGATAATGTTACTTTAACATGTTTGGAGCAATCCTCTCCTAGTATATCTAAGACTTTTTCTATCCATTTAATAATTGACTGAAATGGACAAAGGATCATGTTCATAATTCGTTAGATGGTTTTGATGATATCCTGCCATTCACTATGAAGGACTAGTTATAAGGGAGAATACAAATAATCCGCTATTTTGTAATTTATTCGTCCCTCATACTTAGTTCATCCTTGGTAAAGATCGTTCGGGGCCTGGGTAATTCGACCAAATGCGAATAGTTCCGGCCCTGACCAATGTATACCGAGAACGAGCGAATTATCAAAAAGAGAGAATAAGCTTCGAAATGGCGGATTATGGTTATTCTACCTTAGATTTTGTTCTCAACGTATCTAATTCATACTCAACGTTAAATGTGTAGATGAATTGCTCACTGAAGCTGTAACTTCCGTTATTATTTTACAACAGGACACGTGAATATTGACATTGATGGTAAAGACGGTCAATCGCCATTTCTGTTAGCCTCGTCACGTGGTCAACTCGGCGCTGTAAAGATGCTCCACAGACACGGTCAGTCATTTCTCCTGGTAACCCGGATAGATATTTGTATGTATTGTTCCTCAACATTCCCCGTCTGTTGACCTGCCTGATATGCATGAATTACATGCTATGCTGACTATCTAAATATATATTCGGAACCGTCCGTAATGTTCGACCACGTGGTTTATAAGGCGGACACTGTTACCCAATCTCAACTCATCGGGTTTATACAATGTGTATTTCACAGTTAACGGATACTCCCGAGTAGTTACACTGTTACCACGAGATCATGGACACTGTTGTGCAACTGGTTGTGTATCAGTTTTATTTTTGTGTTATAGATTTACAACGTATGTTAAACTGCCCATACATCAATGTATGTTTAATTGCCCATACACCAATGTATGTTTAATTGCCCATACACCAATTCAATCAATTTTGATAATCAATAAAGTAATGAAGAACGGTCCATCACTGTTCAATTGTGCAATTGAAAAAAGAAATACAATCGTGGCGAACTTTGTGGAATGATGTCGACTGTGTTCGGAAGACTGTCGAGTAATAAATATACCGCGTCATAAATGTTCATGCATAGCGGGCAACAGACGGCGAACGTTGATGAACAATACAACACGGGGTCATGGCGCCACTTGATAAGCGTGGTTATTTTGGTATACAAATATTTTCAACATTGTAGAACCGTTTAGGCCTAAATTTGTTCACCTGAACTGACTACTGTTCGGTTTTAATTAAAGGCAGCGGGCTTCAATTGGCAATTAATGAAGCCAATGTATGGTGTTGTTGGTCATTTTTGGACGTTTTGAAGTATTTATATATCACAGAAATTGCAAAATTCCTTCTTCTTTGAAATCGGTAGTGTTTTAATTTTCACAACAATTACAGAAGTAACGTGATATCACCTGTTTCTAAGTAGAAGTATGACATCATTGTTGGGAAACATTCGACGTTCTTTTAACAAGGTAAAAACAAATTAGAGAAAATCTATTCTGTAAGTATATTGTTTCATCAATATTAGTGCTAAAGCTATTTCATTTAACGAGCGGTCTCTAACACTTTATACCTTCGCCAATAAGTATCTTAATGCATCATATAGGTAAAAGCGTTTAAACGTCTGTACCAATGCTGGTTATAACTAGGGACTTATAATCTCCTGGTTGTAATGTGTGGACGGTTCAAACTATTTCTTTTTTACTCAGCAAACATAGGCAACTTCAGATGAATAAATATTCCTAAACTTTCTCATGACTCATCGTGCATCTACAAATTCAATATCATTAAATGAATTAAAAGAAAGAGTATGAAAATGTGTATCTTAATTGTTACAAAATTACCAAAAGAAAAAGAAAAATGGATAGGCCAGGTCTCGATCTCACATGGAAATCAATTGTATTGATCTAAACTAAAAGCAACAGCGACCATGCTGACACAGCCACGGTTTAATCTGCTTGTGCTCCTGAAAAATGAATACAATACGGTATGACTGCTTAGAGCACTTTTTGCATCACTGTTTTCGTCAGTCGAAACTACTCGGATATTTTCGTGAGCAGAGTTTTCATTAGATAAACCTGATGTATTCAGATTGCCATTTGCGATAATGACGTCAAAATGTTTTGGTTATTGTTCGTAACAAAAGGCGAATTGGTATTAGATAAAGCACAAAAATACACATTTATATTTATTCTGATATTAAATTTCATTTCTTTCATTTTTTCTTTCCAAAAATCTTCATTTTCAATTGTGAATATTGGGGGGGCCAAAGTATACTCTACCCCCGGTCTGGATATTTGGGGGGCGGGCCCCCTGCCCCCCGGTTCCTACGCCTATGAGTTTGATTATTAAATATGTAAGTGATCAATGTTTCCAGGTGCCGATTTAAACAAACCAGACTCGTGTGGTAACACCCCTCTGTACAACGCACTTCACAGAGGCTGGACCGACGTCGCCAATTTCCTATTAGATCATCACTGTGACGTCAACATAACTACAGCCAATGGGAGGTCGTGTTTGTACGCAGCTGCGCACTGCAATAAAATCAGATGTCAAGCCGTCGTCAAGCAGCTGTTTAAATCAGGTGCGTCCTTATTATTGATAAGTATTAGTAAACTCTTTAAAGATTCTCTCTCAGAGATGTGTGAATTTGGAATTACAAAAGTCAAAATCCTTGTCCTTAAACCAAAGACCTATTTCCATTTCTTAACTAGTAAGTCTCTAAAACCCCGTGCTTTCGTTGATTAACATGAAGTGAGCCATCGCGTTTGTCTGATCATCTTTGGGAAAGCCGGTTTATAAATAAATGGGAGAATTCTTTTTCCCGCGCGTTTTGCTTCTGTTAGATGACAGCTAAAGATAAACCTTAAATCAATTACCTCCCTTTACTTTCAAATGTTCACATTCAAATTAAAATAACATGATTTAAGATGGCAAATAAAAATTCCTTTCCAGGAAAAAATTTACAATTTGAAATCCGTTTTGAAATAGTTAATAAATTGTTAAGTCTTTACTCTTGTTTTTCTGACAATTCCTGTGGTTTACCTTTTTGAAAGCTATATCTTTACATTTTATGGATGAATAGTGCTTAATATCAATGCTTAATATCATTTGCTCATCGAATGGCAAACATTCTACGATTAAGGAAGTAATAACATATTGATATTTACGCTGTTTGTTTTCCTCCTCATTCGGACCATTTTTGCTTGACGGAAATGATTTATGCGTCCATGGGCATTCAAGGAAAATGTTGTTTTTTTTTCCGAAGACCCACGTGACGATGGTATCTAAAATTACCACCTCTTACTCTAAGTTAAGAATTGTTTACAAAATAAACCCGATTTTAATGTTTTAGATCTCCTTTGTGTAGTTACAAGCAGGATTTGGAAGCTGTCAATAATATAGTTCTATGTAACTTCAAAAATCTTTGTTGTTATTTTTACGGTAGAAGACGATTTATTTCAAAAAGTTAAAATCTCTTTGTCTGAGAGAGTACCTTTAAGCTTCAAAAGTGATATTTATATATGCGCAGGTCTTGTTTATATCAGCCAGGATGGTATTCCATATTAAAAGCATATGTTTCAGATTATGAACGTCTATATTCCATATGTGGAACACGAATTGTAACGCAATCTGTGTATCTTAGTAAATCGGTAACGCAAATTGGTTCAACATAACGAATGCATGACAATGTTTTTAAACTACCATGTGACCTAACATAGCAGCATCGAAAGATATCGAATCTATTTCATACATGATAACCTAACCTTTGACATGAACATGACGTTTTACATATTCGAATGATCAGCATGGCCATTAGATCAATGTTTGTCGTTCAATACGATATGACGCAAGTAGTTCCCAAAGATTGAAATTTTAGTATTTAAAATAAATTAAGATATCATGCACTGATAAAACAACAACATACATTTATACATGTATAAAGTAATACAACACTAGATTATTTGCACCGACTAAACCGAGTTCATCAACAGTCGGTAAATATATATATAGCATATATGTATTGTAGTATTGTTACAGTTAATCAAATGGTAACAGTTAACTATTTGAAAAATTGACTTCAATTTTGTATCTTAAAGCGTTTATATAATAATTGCGAAATAATGTGAATAACAGAAGTGGTTAACTTTCTAAATATGTGCCCCTTTCAAGCTTAATCAGAGTGCGATTCATGCATGTTTAATGTAATGTGTTTTTCCATGAAACCAGTGGAAAGTGCGAAAATTATTTTTGTTCAACATATTTTAAACAAAAAAAAATCAAAAGGGGCTAGTATCTAATGGGTAAAATTGATTGTTTAAACCAAACTTTCACAACCTGTTTCTTACAAAACCCAGTCATCTAGTTGTCTAAAGTTCTCAAGCGGGACTTAATGTGCTAAAGATATCTGACTAGTTCGTTTTCACGCCATCTACAAACGAATTAACAAGCTGTAAGATGTTCATATGTACATGTAACTGTATTACATCAGATACTTTTCCCACACAGGTTACGACTTTACGAAGGACGCCAGCTGGATGTCGAGTGAGGGTTGTCCAGTAAGTACAGAGCTCAATAAACAATTACACCGCAAACTACTACAGAGGGCCGGTCTACAAACATCGAGAGGAAAATCAAGTTTTCGAAAAAATATCCTACAGAGACTTCGTTGTATGGCGATATCCTCACATCGTTAGTAATAGTGTGTCCGTTGTCTATACAGTCAAGCAGAGGTCTACACAGAAAATGCAAAGCTCTTTTTTCATCGAGTATTTATTATTATCTAACATTGTGTTGTGGTTAGACTTTAAAATCATCCAAACGCAAAAAGAGTTTGGTGAACAGAGTTGGTTAAATTTTAAGTCATTTTAACCAAAAAGCTTTAGAGACTGTCATCAGAATAAATTTTCTTATGATGTAATGCATACAATTATAAAACGATTTTGAGAAAAAGATAAATAGCTTTGCAGAAGAATTTGTTACGTGTTTAATCCTGTTCCCCACATGGCACCATATAAAAATATTTTATGTTACAAGCTTACATTTCAAACTGTGTGAATCAGTGCCATCTTTAAATCGCTTTTTAAAGGGAACTGGTCTACAATGGGCACACTTTTATTGAGTACGCTAAAACAATGTATTTGTATAGGTATGAAATCCTTATGAAATAATCCCTGAAAAACTGATGTTGTTTGAGGTCTGTGTGAAGTAATATATAAGATTCTGTACGTAAAATTGAAAAAAAGGCCCCTGAACCTTGTATTATTGCTATGTATCGAAGTTTCGTAAGCGAAACTCACGGGGGCAGTCGCGGATGTCATGCACGTCCAGATCGTGTTATGGAAACAATAATGTCGCCGTTTGGGGTCTCCCTATGTTCTATACTCGGCCTATAGACCATCGGCTCTACAAGCACTGTAATATGCGACGCTTGGTCTATGGTATGCCTACACTAAAGTTATCTCTAAATGCAATTGTACAGTGAAATGAAGCGATATGTTCGTCCATACGCATGATGGGAAATCTCAATGAAATCTCCATAAGATGCATTTACAGTAGACGATTTTCTTACACCAAATCTTTGGCTATGACCTTTTTTAGTATAAATTTGGTTTTTCACGTCTTTTCGTGAATCTATACCTAAATGTCCAGTATAGAATATAGGGCGTGTAAAGCCGTTCCCTTTACATTTGGCACTTTACAGTCTGCCTTCCAATGCCCTTCCTGGCCACAATTAAAACATGTGCGGTTCCTAGAAGGGGAACGTGCCCTTCTGCGCAGGGATTTTGCCAGGGTTTCCATCGTCTCTGTCAGTTTGTCCACTTTTTGTTCGAGGACATCCATTCTCTTATACAAGGAGGGGTCCGTTTTTTTCTCATTATTATCTTGACCTCTTTTCTGGAACACCGCTCTGACGTCCAGCTCTTCTTCCTGGCATTGGAAGGCAGACTTTAAAGTGCCAAATGCAAAGGCCGAAGACAAAGACGAGGCTTTAAACGAGGATGGGTTTGAGTATAAGGTCTACCTTCAACCCCAACCATGCCTAGTAATGACCTACCAGAGCATGCACAGGACATCCAACAGAAGCAGAACAATGCAGAAAATCATAGGCAGGTCACACAGAGTTCTCCCACTAGGGAACGGACCGATGACCACATGATAAGAGAAGAGAATCCGCAATCTTCGGTTCCAGATAATCAAGGATCTGATGTGGAAAGCCAGTCTTCAATAAAGAGTGAGACAGAGCCTTTTGTTCGACAGATGCTATCTGGCCCAATATATTCTGCACCAAAACCGATTAACAGAATAAAGAACGTGGCAATTGGGGATACAGTCGCACAAGTAACAACTATCTCGGAGAAAGTCCTTGAACGAATGGAACCAAAACCTAAAATAACTAAGCTATCGACAGCTGTTACACCAACAGAGACCCTCCACAGAACAAGTGCAGTAGAGAGTTTTCTGGTCACAGCCACAACTGTGACAACTCCGTCTGCAGTACAGGGAAACAACGTGTCCCCACAGCTACCAGTCTAATAGAGAGTCCTTTGGTTACAGCGTCTGCTGTGACCAAGGATCCTTTTGGCAGAGAAGGAGGCAAGAATGATACCGGAGCTCAATTACCATCCTTAAGCCCGGATAGAAGACATTCGCCCAGTACACAATTGCGACCCTGGGAACGGAAAAGACATACAGTCCACTCAAGGTGTTTTGCTGGACGCGAATCCTACAAAAAAGTCGATACTCATCCAACAGGGAGTCAGAGAGGGAAACCCAAAGGTGTTCAGAGATCATTTGGTCCAGGACCTTTTATAGGTCTGATTATCAACACCAATCTTCTGGTCACCCTGATAGACCTTAACAGTTGCTGAATCGCAAAGACAACAGACAGAGAGTGAAGGAAAACAGAAGTAGGTTATACCGGAAAACAGAAGACCCCCTGTCTAATGCATTTGTGAAGGCGAAGAGGGGCAAGCGACTCATTGGTCACACAGGACTTGGGCCAGCCCAAGAGGCTACTGGCAGTCCACCCTGTAAACAGGCCAAAAAGATGTGTCATGTTAAGGGATGCAACCAACCAGTGGCCAAATTAAAGAACCATCTGCGGAAAGTCCACATACCAGGACTTTTCCATGATAACGAGACATCAACAGAACTAGGAAATCCCCAATTTCAGTCAATGCGATGTCGTATGCTGGAGATGCTTGCCCACTTCTTAAAGGGACCGAATGCCACAATATTTGACCTAATCAGCCTGGTTAACATGGAGGCCGACTTGCCAACGGAAGTAGCCCAGGAAAACCAGCTTGCCATCGAAGCTATTGCCAGGGAGTTCGGTTGGAAACAGCCAGGGGATCGACTGTTTCCTTTACATACTCCAGCCCAGCTGATTCACTGGTGCCCCTTGGCGTTTCTGATAGGGAAACTGGCCCAACCCCAGCGAGGGGAAATCTTCCGACTATTCGGAGAAAAGTGGGCTGTTACTGATCCAGTTAACAGAGAGCGAATAATGAAGAAAAACAGGCCAAACCCATGGCGAAGAAGGAAATGGAAGGAGGGGCACAGGGAGCCCTTGGAGCAACCTTTAACCCCAGAGCCTGTCAATATTTACTCCATGACATTTCAACAACGAGCACTGTCAACGATCCATGAAGTCTGTGAAGAGTCTTTGCTGACAACTGACAGCACAGAAAAGTCATTTACTTTAGACCAAGCCCCAGAGGTTGATGCGTCTGAAGAACCATTCTCTCAGGTTTGTATAGAAAGAGACCTTACTCTTAACCTAGGACAGGCCATGGAGTTGGACTATGGAGAATCATCCATGGATGGGGAAACGCCCTACAGTCCAGCAGTTCATCCCCCGAAAAACAAAACGGCAATGAAGAAGAATCTTCTGCGACTGAAGCATGTCTGACCTACGCAGAGGTACTTCAGCAAAAGACCACACCTCCAATAATGAAGTCAGGGGAACAGGCAGAGACCACTGAAAACTCCCCAATTGAAGTCGCTCAGCCGATAACAAGAGCCTTGCCAGATTTAGATTCTTCAAAGCCTGAGGCTTTCGATAATGAAATTCCAATGTTTTCTGTGGCCCTGCAGGTTACAGACACATCCCAAAGGAAGTGTTGCCCTGTTAGAAGTTGGCAGTGGGAGTCGACTCAGCTGGGTCATCTGATTCAACACCATCGTCACCGACAACTTAAGGAGTTCTTAAAGGACCCGAGAGTGTCTGTGTTCAGAAAGATAGGAGTGGACTACAAGAAGTCGATAGACATATGCTGTTAGTTGGTGGCCCTGGAGGAAATTCTCCCCTTATGCTCTACAAGACGTGCTAGTTCTTCACATCAGGGGGAGGAGAAAAATCGACAAGACTAACCTCGACAGTTCCACCAACATACATGTACACAGATGATGCCTACCTGCTTTCTGGGATAAGACCACCTGTTTCGCTCACAACAATCAACAATTGGAGAATGCTGTACCAAGAAAATTAGGGTTCGTGTCTCAATTCTGGGACCCCCTTGCCAACACAGACAACGTACAGGGACCAACATTAGTAAAATCAACGGAACCAAGTCTAGTACTGGTGAATCCAGGAAAAAGGTGTTGCCCCCAACTGCTTTAATATAAAATGGGGAGGTATGTTGTGGATTCTATAAATAGCCACGGCGTCTCATTGGTTGAGACCCTGGCACTCGATTTGGAGAACCCTTATCGAGTCAGTTAGTTCCAGATGGACTGAGTCTGGCTTATTTTGGCCCTTCTTTGTTCTATACAAAAACAGTCATTTTGGCATGTTCACAGTACCTTTCATGAAAAGATTCAGAGTTAATCCTTGTTGTTTCACTATTCCACACTCTGTTGCCAATCAGAATTTGACAAGCAAACATATCGAAGATCAGCTACTTTTTTCACTACCGGCCATTACTTTTTACCTACCTCTTAAATCGCCTACAAAAATGGGTGGGTCAGCGAAGGACGTCTCCCTCAGCGCTTCGCCTTCCGCGAGAAGTAGTTCTGGAAAAAACAACAAACCAAGGGTTTAAAACATGGCCAACACCCACAAAATATCAAAAACAGTCAAAAACACCCCCTCTTATGTCCTAAAAGCATAAAATCAACACTCAAAGTAACATTCTAAATTTTCAAGAACTACTTTTTACTGTACAACGACCTCCGGAAGTAATTCTTCAGTGTACTCTGACCAAAATAAAAATCAAAATCTCGTTTAATCGCTCCGATAAAATATTTTTAAGTTTCTAAGCCAATTTCAAGTGAAACGGAACCAATCGCAAGCATTTCTATCAATATTTCACAGATCTATGCGTGTCGAAGCAAAGTACCCAGATTTGTTAAAATTGGGCTCGGAACTTTCAAAATCAATGCGAAAAGGGGGTCTCATGAGAACCACTCTCATTCATTCAAAAATCTATGAATTTTGACCAAACCACAATTTTCAGTTTGGAAACATATTCTTCTCTCTGAAAATGATCTTTTTGTCCCTTAAAGACTGACATGGGAGTAATAGGGTAGTGAATTTATCCAAAAAAGGTGCATTTTCCCCTATTTTTTCGACATTTTATATGTTATTTTAAATTAAAAACATAATATTTATAATGTTTAGTCATTAATTTGCCTTACATATAATACCTTAATCATATTTGAGGGTAAAAAATCCCACTTGGTCCAAGGGTGAAAGAATTGAGAGGGAATGGTGTTGACTTTTCACACCTTTCACCCCCTAATCCCACATCCTTTACCTGCCACTCTGAGCTGATTCACTAGTTAATATCATGCCCAGTCTAACTGACTTCTCCTGCATACTTATCCAATACACTATAGGACTATATAGGAAGATCATGACCAGAGCTAAGCCATTCAAATTCAAGATTTCTATCTGCTACTATGGCCAAATGAAAATTGGAAAGGAAAGCCGCAAGAAGCCTTAACGAGCAGGGAAATGCATAAGTTCTTACCCGAAAGAGACGCGTTGAAGATGAAAACCAGCCCGAAACAATCTCAGCTATGGATGGTCAGATAGTCTCCTCTATGCTGGCAAATGTGGTGGAGGGGACTGGTGGTAACGTTCAGAGTTCCTACCGACACACAATATCCATCAACTGAAAATGGCGGATAATAACAAGTTACTCTTTATAACAATTTTGGAGGTCTCGCTTTGCGAGAAAGCAGTTTACAGTGTTTCTTTCAACACAACAACGCAAAATTGTAAGGAGACCGCAGACTCCTTTTATCACTTCCTAAGGAAATAAATCACTCTAAGAATTTTGCAGGAAGGCTAGCCTCAAAAACTTAACAGGTAAACAATAGTTCGGAAAATGCGACTCACGCAAACGTTTCATCGATAACCGGAAAAAGTGTCACCGAACCAGACCAATTATTTAGAAAACATTTCCAAACACGAAACTAAAAAGAAAATTAGAAAGAAACCTGCACAATTCAAAACTTAATGAAAAGAAAGAAGAGCAAATCTTGAATACCGTTACACCAGAGCTAGGGGTCCGTTAGGTAAAGGAAGTTGGCATGAAGAGCGCGAGTATGCGAAAGGTCAGCTTGACTAAAACATTAAGTATTAATAAATACTCTATGTTCGATTGATTAAAAAAATTGACAGCTTAGCAACAACAACAACAACAACAACAACACAAAAAACATCCGGTTAAAGGCAAAAGCCCTGATGATGGCCTGCTGCCGGCCGAAACGGTATTTACACAAAAAAAAACACAGAGAAAGAAGTCATCAAAATAATCATCATCACCACCTCATACTGGGTACTAGCCCCCCCCCCCCCCCCCCCATCTGAATATCTGAATAAACATACCAAACCGACCACCCAACAAGCCCCAAGCCTGAAATCAATCATATTGAAATCAAATATCAGACAATTCTGGTGATGACTTACGAGTAAATCCAAAGGTCCACGCGGCATCCTGCCGTCGGTTTCTCATTTCGGTTAAAATGTTCGCTGCATCTGCCTACCCGAAAACATGTCTTCCGCCGCAGGCAATTATTATGGCTGGTTTCAAATATGAGGTGATCTGTGTTGCAGAGCTTTTTGTTGCAGTGAATGTGATGCGTGGTCCTGAGCTGAAATAGAAAAATCCATTAGTTTAACCATCAAGGCAACTGGGTGTACTGTTTGAGTCTTGTGTTCAGCCGTGGGACTAGCCATCGGATCCTTATATCAAAATTGAACATAAACCTGGGCATTAACACAGCCTTCCATACAATACATTCCCTATTCTCATGAATCAGAGTGTTTTCATTCAATTTCTGTTCACATACAACATGAAATGATTCCATGACAAACACAGTATAGAGCACAATTAGCAAAGTTATGAAATTATATATAAATATATGTGTGTATTTCACTGGATATTATCTAATTTTAACTAATTAGAATCAAATTCTTCTGTCCTCTGTGTGAATATAGTCTCAATCTATCACAATGTCCAAAGAATTGTAGCAGAAGATCAAATTCTACATCAACACCGCCTATTCTCATTCAGGGGAGCTCACTCGGCCCGACTCGTTACGCAATATTTTACAAAAATCATCAAAATTAAAAAAAAAATACAAACTGAATAATTTTTTTACATCCATAGGCTTCTAATGAGTAGACCAACTTGTGGGAGAAAATTCAGGGTCCTTACCCTGATACTTCTAGAGAAATTAAAATTAAACTTGTTTATCTAGGACTGAGTCTGGCTTATTTTGGCCCTTCTTTGTTCTATACAAAAACAGTCATTTTGGCATGTTCACAGTACCTTTCATGAAAAGATTCAGAGTTAATCCTTGTTGTTTCACTATTCCACACTCTGTTGCCAATCAGAATTTGACAAGCAAACATATCGAAGATCAGCTACTTTTTTCACTACCGGCCATTACTTTTACCTACCTCTTAAATCGCCTACAAAAATGGGTGGGTCAGCGAAGGACGTCTCCCTCAGCGCTTCGCCTTCCGCGAGAAGTAGTTCTGGAAAAAACAACAAACCAAGGGTTTAAAACATGGCCAACACCCACAAAATATCAAAAACAGTCAAAAACACCCCCTCTTATGTCCTAAAAGCATAAAATCAACACTCAAAGTAACATTCTAAATTTTCAAGAACTACTTTTTACTGTACAACGACCTCCGGAAGTAATTCTTCAGTGTACTCTGACCAGATCCCCACTTTGACCAGACATCATAAAGTCGTCCAAGTGGTGATTATTCATAAACCTAAAGGAGCAGAGCTTTGGGAGCCGTTCCTTATGGTAAGTAGCTAAGTCTAATATTTCTTTTGTGAAATACAACATAATCTTATAAAGAACTGGATATACTGCTTTGGGGAAAACACTCAACAACGAAACATGAGATTGCGTCAAAAAAGTAAACGGAATAAATTGTTTATACAGCTTATGAATAAACATGTGTGTATTACAAATGAATTTGATAATATAATGTGAGAATAAACGTTTCCCTGGTCATTAGGTAGTTCATTATAAAAATTTTCTAACATTTCGGGCAAATTATCGCTCACGAAGTTTCTAGAAGCGTCCAAATTCGGACTTCGTCAGAGACCATACACACGGAATGTTCCGAGGGTAATGTTTTACTAAACAGTTTACGCTTAAGATTTGCGTAAGTCTAAAACAAAAATTCCTCTTATTTTAATATTGGGCGAAACAATATAGCAAAGTAACACCATACTCTCCGAAACGCTTCCAATGACGTGTCACATTGCAATATTGTACTTTCGTTGAAGATACTATCCATGTGTATCAGTTATGACTTACGCAAAAGTTTTCCGTAAGCTGTTAAGATACTGTTGCACGGATAACTCACCATAGTAGGGGTGATCCAGACGTAGATATCCCATAGTATGGAAATATCCAAGTTAGTCATCACGGACATATGAGAACCGTTTTTATCGCGTTACTCCGTGTTTATAAAAGAAAACTACGATAAACGACGAGTCGTCTAACTCCTCAAAAAGACTTGCTGCATGATTATTCCATCCCATGCTACCCCGCACACAATGCTCTTTTCATATTCGACATAATGTATTTCACGAAATCCCATCGTCAAAGAGAGAGAGAAAACTATTTTAAGTTCAATTTTAGATAACTTCGTTTCCACATTGATAGACAAACGAGTACAAAGGCATAGATTAACGGTGTTATGTAAAATTATATTTCCTAAAAATAAAACATTGAAAAAGAAGCACACTTAGATAAACACGACATCCGTTTTCACAATCGGAACTACTCGGGTATTTCCGTGAGCTGTGAAATACACCTCGGATATAAGTGTAGGGTTACAATTTTTCGGGTAAATCGGCATCCGCCAATTAACACATTTTCTAAGCGTGCACGTTAAGTAGTTCAATGTGTATGGAAGTGTTGGACATCCTTTTTAATCACTTTTGATCAGTAAATCATACCAAATGGCGAACTTGTTGTTGTGACATGTATTCTTGTTTCCTCAATCAATTTTAACGACTTTTTTGATTGTATATTCAAGATCTATTTTTAGAAACGAAAGAAAATGACGTCATTCTCGCGGGAAACAATATGGCGTCATCCCTATTATTTCAGAGGTGTTTTCTATTGGATAAACCCGATGTGTTCAGATTGCCGTTTTCATTTAAGGGAGATAGTCAAAGACATGTTAAAACATGACTCAAACATCAGTGAGGAAATCTACCGCTGCAACTTGTTTAGATACTAAATCATAAATTAGTTAGTTCAATCCTTCTAAATTGAATATTTTTCGTCAATCATGTGGTTTTCGTGAATACTTCTGTCAATTATTTAATGCGCACCGGGGTACCGTTTTACTAAACAACTTAAGGAAAATATTTGCGTAAGTCATAACTGATGAACATGGATAACATCTTCAATGAAAGTACTATATTGCAATGTGACACATCATTGGAAGCGTCTTGGAGAGACGATTCCAATGATGTGTTACTTTGTAATATTGCTTTGCCCAATAATGAAATAAGAGGACTTGTTGTTTTAGACTTACGCAAATTTTAAGCGAAAACTGTTTAGTAAAACGGTACCCGGGAGTACTGTTCTTTTCCTTCATTCAAGCTCATACTGATATACATAGAGACGAAAAGTTAACCGATTAAAAGCATAACAACGCAAAATAGCATGAACCAAACACGTTTTCTTTGAAAGTGGGAATTGGGTAGAAATCACCATGCTCATGTGAAAAAGTTGAGAATTTGTTCACATTGGTTTCTAAATTTGTTAGCGAATGATTCTGTGCGTTGAAGGTTTTTGAAGTTGGCGGTTAAAAAAGACTTTGATAAAAAATAGTATTCGTAACGACCCTTTAATGGAATAAATTGTTCACAACTTCACACCATACGATATAAATAGTGTTAAAACGTTAAATAAGGTTCCATATAGACGCGTATTTAGAAGTTGAATGTTTAACTCTTTACTAAATAATACTAGGCTTTGACGCCTGCAGCAAAAAATTGAGTCTCTCTACCGACATGACTTGTTTTGCTCTCGTCGAAGAATGGTCTTCCTCTATTGTCCAGCCATGAAAGGTTTCTTTATTCTAATAGTAAAGATGAACGATGCCCTCATATGCTTCAGGAAGTCTCAAACCAGTCCTCATGATGTTAACGTCTAAAAACAACAAACGTCCGTTGCTTTATTTTCATCTATCTTTAAGAAAAACTATTCGTTTCAACGAGCAACAGTTAGTTTCCCTGAAACAAAAGCTTCCATCTTAAACCAATAGAAAATATAATGTTTCCCGTCACCCTTCCCAACAAAGATAATTCACACTGAAAATCAATTCCCAGAGGAACACTTCTTAATGAACTTCAAAGTCCGCAAAAATCGGACATCTTCATACACCATTACATAGCGAAGACAAATGCAATTTTGAAAAGGGAAAAAAAACACTGGTCTCTCCGTAAACTCCCGTGCATTCCGTGTATCTTACATAAAGTTTTATACATACATCCGTTACGGTACACAATGAATGAACTGATTGTGCGGCATGGAATAACGTCGCAAATTTCATGGAGTAGCTGTGCTCGCCTATCAACCGACACGTGCTTTTTACGACGACACGTGGGATTTAAGATTGTTTCCACAGATTTGTACTTTGATCGCGGCGATCGCTGCATATTCCCGTGCTTACAAGAAAACGTCAACTTGGAACTGAAATAAAAGAATGAGTCGTCTGCTGCTTTCCAAATTCATGTTTCACGGACTTTTTAAAACGCGTAAGAATTTAAGGCAGTTCATATTTAGAAGGCGGGACCAATTTCATATATTCCATTAAGCGAAAACATGTACTTGGACCGCCAGCTTGGAATACACCCGAAAACCTACCCTCCATCAACATGCTGAAATAATCAGGAAGTTCGAGCATTCAACAATGCGTCTGTTTAAACCATGGTTTGATCTTAGACGGATTCCCAAACACATGGTCTCATCAAGAGTAAAGACGAAAATGTCATCAAACCGTTATAAATTGACAGTTTTTGGGTATTACGGCGGTCTTTTTCTCCCCATCAACTCTCAATCTTGTGGAATCTTTGTCGCAGATATTGCTGGATCTTTTTCTTATATGAACGACACTTACCATATGTTTGTGCAGAAAGGAATAAGAATATATCTTAAAAATTTCTAATAGTTATCCAGTCGTGCTGATGTAACACATTCCTCATCTTCATAATATGAACTAAGGCATTGCCTCTAGACCGCTCTCTCAACTCAATGACATGGGTTCTCTGAAAAAACTTGCATACTGAATATGCATTTCAATCTTAATTCATAATACAACTTTGTGGAAATATAAGAATTGGCTTACTTTGGGGAGCAAATACTCATTTTGTCACATGAAAGGCTCAGTAAAAGGATAAGTCTCCTTGCAAACTCCTGGTAAACTTTTTTGATTGTATATGTTCTATAGATATTAGTTTAGCTTGATTGGGCTGCGTATGAGGGCCTTTAATCAATAAAGAGACATTCGTCATGTAAGGACAAATTGCTCATGCAATGTCAGAACCACCAAACTATGATATTTGAACCACAAGTGTCTCAGCATAAAATCATAGAATTTTCTTCACAAAATCATGTGTTGTAGGTACTGGTTTAAATCATCATGACAACAAACAACAAAATGTCATTTGGTGATGAAGAAGGGTCAGTTTGGTTATTATTACCAAACAATATTTAACAACATACTCATCTGCTTGTACATGGTTAGGGACTAAGTTACATCATTATAGAAAGTCAATCAGGTCTTTGTTTGAATTCCTCTTTATTGTTTAATGTAGATAAGAAAATCCCAAATAGATTGCTTTGCTGATCTCCAAAAGCTCATTCAATTACAAAAATAGCTTTGTTGTAGCCAAAAGGTCTTTTGTTTACCTTTCAAATAAAAGAAAAAGATTTCATAAATTTTCAATAATGTTTTATTAACATTTGTTCACACATAAAACACTGCTTTTTTATGTGTTTTTCTATTAGAGCACTTAAAAATGAAGTACTGTATGCAATAAATGATTAATGAAATGAAGTTAAAAGACATAAGTGATACTCAGCATACAGCATAGGTTCATGTATCATAATTCTTTCCTATAACACATTGGTTGAAAAATAGTCACATCTTGATATTGACATTATTTTAATTCTTGACATCAACAGTTCCCTGGTCTTCATAGTTTGAATAGAAAAAAAACTCCTGAAAGTTGGAAAAGTATGACAGTAACATTAATTATCAACTTTTTTAAATAGAAATTTCAACAAATATTCCTTGACATACATCTTTAAGACTTTCATCAAATTTTTCCAAAATTTTGTTTCAAATTTAGAGCAATAGCAGATATAATTGGAACTTTCTTTATCCAATGAAAAAAAAGCAATTGTGACAGGGCAAACATGCTCTCAGAGAATGTTTACCTTTGTCATAATTGGTTTTAAAATGTTGAAAATTAAGGTGTTTACAATGCATGTAAACTCTCATGTTTGTTTCCTTGAAACATTTCATTAACATGCAATAGATAAGAAAGATATTTAATAAATGACTCAAGTTACTGTCTTCCACTTGTCTGCTGCAGGCTAACTTAGAAGTTCTAACATAGTATGTGTTTTGTCTCATTAATTGAATTAGTTGAGTCTTTCAAAAAAGGAAAGAAAATGAGGACTATGAAACATGTGTGACATTGTTATCATTATAGAATATTCCATAGTCCATAGACAGTTTTTCTATATTATTGTCCTTTGATATTGTCAGTACCAACTAACACTAAACACTATCCTTTAAATATGGTTTATCACTGTTTAGGTTTATTTTTATCTTCATGAAATTAGTCTTTTGAAGAGAAAACTAAGCTTTTGAACATTTCATTAATCAGGTAGTCAAAGTACATGTGAATCTTCATCTGTTTTTGATTATATCTAATCCATGTAGTCTCCCATTGCTGAACATTTTGTTGTTGTTACCTTTTCCTTACTCTGCCAGATAGTCATCAGATATGGCTGTTAAAAGAGAAAAATAAAAACATAAATCTCTTGCCAAAACTGACCACCTTCATCTGACTGATTATTGGTAACATTGGAAATAATTCATGCCCCATAGTTATCAATTGAAGCAGTTATCTGACAGAATGAAAAAGAAGTGATTGGTGATAAGAATCTATATTTTAAGCTGTGTATCCAGGCAGGTTTATCCCATGATCAATGTTTGCAATATAAAACAGATTGCAATTTTTTTAAGCAGACTACTTCTGGTTTCCACTATTTTATATAGGCCATGTTGCGACGATGAATAATCTGCAACCGCCGGTGAATGTTGTTTCAACTTAAGCTGTGCCATCCCCTCCAAGACCATGCAGAGAGTTGCGAGTTGTGGGATGCGAATAACCTTAAAACATCACCCATCGATTGCAATATCTCTACCGAGTGTTAGACATAACGTAATAATAAACAATGGGTTATCATATATCACCAGAACCGTAAAGTTGATGGTCGGAACATGGCATAAATAAAATAGTGCAAAGCAAGAGTAATCTGAGAAAAAGAGTTGTTGCACGGATATCTTGTTCGGACCTTTTATCGTAAACATTGGTCACATGATCACCCCAATCGATACCTGTCTTGATTTTTTTTTTTTTGGTTTCATTCTCATTCTAGGTTTTTGTAAAAGATAATAATAATTTCAAATTGTGAGCAACACCAAATTCATCAACATTTGTGGATAATGACTTTTTGAAAACAAAGTGATAAAAGGAGGACATGTTAAGGAGTTCCATCTTTGTCAGACTTGCTTGTTTCCTTAAACCTTTGCTGCAGATGTAATTATGCTAAAATTCCATCAGAACTGTTTGAATTAAAGAGAAAACTACATTGACACTCAAAAGATTGTTCCTTGTTACATTACTTTCATAAGTTATATTCTATGATTATGACATTTCTGTTTGTAAAGTGCATATGGGCATGAGAACAACACTTTTACTTACTTGTATCTAAAAAATACAACCAATGTTAATACAGGTCTGCATCATCTTTTCCCGTGAACCTTGTTTAAAACTGACATTCTTCTTCAAGCATCATGCATTCTGTAAAATAAAAAAAAACACAACTAAATCACCCTTAACATTTCGGAAAACTTCTTATTTGCAAGAACATCTCAATGTTTGGGAATCATATCATCACAGTACGAATCCACTAAAATAGAATACTGCCAAACGAAAGGTGACATATTTAACCAACTTAACTATCTCGTTATTTCGTGTTAGTAAGTCGAAATAAAAACTTAATTATCTCGTTATTTCGAGTAAGTAAGTCGAAATAATGACTTAATTATCTTCCTATTTCAAATTAGTTAGTCGAAAAAATGACTTTATTATCTCATTATTTCGAGTTAGTAAGTCGAAATAATGACTTTACTATCTTGTTACTTTCGAGTTAATAAGTCGAAATAATAACTTAATTTTCTCGTTATTTCGACTTACCAAATCGGAAAAAAAATCACATAATTATCACCTCTATGCCACCGTAAATACTGGCTACATTTTAACTGACTGATTATTCTTAATTGGTAACATTGGAAATATTTCTATCACCATGGTAGTCAATTGAAGCAGTTATCTGACAGGAAGAAAAAGAACTGATTGTTGATAAAAATCTATATTTCAACCTGTTTTGACTTATTTTGGTTTCATTCTCATTCTTACGAAGGTTTTCGAAAAAAGAAAGAAGAAAAGAAAAAGTCAATCACACATTTTGAGCAACAACAAATTCATCAACATTTATGGATAATGATTTTTTTTAAACAAAGGAATAAAAGAAGGAAATGTCAAGAAGTCAGACCTTTGTCAAACTTGTTTGTTTCCTGAAAACTTTGCTGCATATGTAATTATTCTATAATAATCTAATCAGAGATGTTTGACATTTGAGAAATTGCTTCTTTGTTATATTGCTTTCAAAAGTTGTCTTCTATGGTTATGACGCTTATGTTTGTAAAGTTCAAAGGAGCATGAGAAAAACTATGTACTTACTTGTATTATAAAACAGAGTCAATGTTTATGCAGGTCTGCATCATCTTTTCTTTTAAAGCTTGTTTGAAATTGTCATATTTCCAACCATGATGAATTCTGTGAAATAAAGAAAAAACAACTAAGGGATCTATTACCATAAACCTTTTGGCCAAAATTCTCACTTGCAAGAACAATTCAATGTTTGGGAATTATATTATCACTTGAATCAAGTAAAACAAAATACTGCCAACAAATAAGGTGACATATATCCAAATATGGGTCCTGCATGGCTCAGTGGTTAAGATGGTGGACTCAGAACAAGTGGGTTCTGGGTTCGAGCCCCACCGAGGCCATTTAGTTTTCGTAGGAGTGGCCTTTGGTAAGATCACTTCAGAGCCCTAGCCTTGTACTGGTGTATCCAGGAAAGCCACTTCAGAACTGAAAAAATGTAGGTATGGCCCTGACGAAGAGGACCCATATGGGACATGTGTCGGGTAATGATTCTAAACTAAACTAAATACTTTACAGGGTATTTCATTTTTAAAAAGAATATTCACGCTGTTATTGTTATTTAAACTATCGCCCCATAACGCTATTGAATTGTCAAGAAGGTACCTTGTACTTAATTTAAAAGCTCCAACAATAACAAATAATCCATGTCAGCAACTGACGAGTTGACATCGTTGCTTTATCGGTCAGCATAATAGTGTATTCCATATACAACACGATGTGTACCTAATGCTTTCCATACACACCGCAAAAATGACATAGACCGTCTACATAAACATTAGATTATACCAAACTGCAGGGTGTAATCACCGAATCGATAGAAGGTGAACACTTATTTCACCGTGGAGTGTTGTGGGCAACACACATTTTCTAGCCTAGTACTGCAGGGAACATGAACTGTAATAATAAAAATTGAATGCTGTAGTTCTACTTAAAAGGGAGAAGTTTTTTTCAAATGGATGTTTGTTTAGAGGAAGCATCTTCAGCGAGGCGTGACGAGGGCTCGCCTTCTCGATTTTTCTACGACGAATTTTGGTGAAAATGGTCTATTTAGATATACTGTTTTATAACGAAATGAAAGAGTACAAAAAGTTCTCTTACCTGCAACCGGCGATTCGTTTTCCTTTCAAGGAGTTGAACACTGTGTCCAATTTAAAGTTTGAAGCGGTGGCGCTGATCCTGTTGTTCGTGTTTTGTTTTTCGATAGAATGGTTTATGGTTCATTCATGATTGGCGGAAATAAACTCAATGAGCGGTAATGAATTTATGTAAAACCAGTCCATTCCATAAAGCCGGAAACACCCGAAGCAAACCCGAGTTTTCTCTTTACAAGGAATGGTCCACTATTGGTAGATATATTGGTAGATAAAGGTAATGCTTGAAAATAAATTTAGATAGAACCAGTCCATTCCGTAAAGCCGGAAACACCCGAAGCAAACCCGAGTTTTCTCCTTTAGGTAAACCGGAAGCCACCTGTTTTTTTGTTAATGGTATAACCGGTGTTAACATAACTTGTTACTCGTACGTATGTTACCGTTATCCGCTCTCCGAGCGCTTCGCGCTCTGAGAGAGCGGTATAAACCGCCGCACTGCAAAATTGCTATGTGGTATGTTCGGTTCGGGTTGTCAAAACGGTAACATATATGTGTATGTAGCATAAGGAAAAGTTGAAATGCAGGGGAGTTTAGCGGTCAGCCATTTGTTACAGCAATGCATTTTCAAAATTAAAAAAAGGAGAACGAAATCGAACATTGTTGACTTCTGTATGTCAAATTTCAGAGGCCAGAACATTTCCCAAATTGGAACGGCGTGTCTCCAAACATGAATGATGTATCTTATGAAACATTTTAATTAATCGAAGACAAGAAAAAATATCCGAGCATGCAGAACGCAACTATTTTCAAAAAGAAGAAGCATGCTTACATAACAGGTTCATTTAGTGTCATGAATGGTCATCTTTTATGACACTAAATATTATCAATTGACAAAAAGTCTTGCTGTCGCACTGTCCTTTCTTTCGATAGCTTAAAGTATAATTGCGTATCGTGATGATGTATGGTACTCTTCCCAGGCGCAAAATCAAATCGAATCTTGCACCGTTTCAAAATGATCCTTCTACATCAATAAGACACTTTGAAATGCAATAGGAAAATTGCTCTTTTACAATGCGTTGGTTATACAACATCAGCCATTCCTTTGTTTAATATAAGTTTTGCTCGTTATGTAGCTGTAGTAAGTCAATGGCCTGTCTTGACGGTGTATATGGCTACACTACGTTTTTCTCTCGAGAACATTTCATGGTGGGTTTGATGAATCTCTCGCGCAGTATAATAAACAGGTATGAAGGGAGGTGTGATTGAAAAGTGTGCAATACAGTAGTAATTGAGTGAACACGAAGCATTGTACCAAGGGGTCATTCAATTAAGGAAATAGGGATCGAGTCAGATGTCGACCAATAGAAAGATGCATAGAGTACCCTCTCAACCAATGACCAAAGCCGATTGCGGTAAAATTTATTTCTGCCCAAACCACTGCGGTATCACCCGGGTGGTTGGGCGGAAAAGTGACTCTCTTACTGACAAGAGGTGTTTTTTCGAGCTCTCGTCGAAGAATGATCTACCTGCATTTTCCAGTCATGACCATTTCACTTATTCTAATAGTGAAGCTTCTATATATCCCTTTGTTCATTATAGTCTACGCATCATTGTATTGAATGATGTTCCCGTTGTACAAGGATCGTTAAATAATCGATGCTCTAATATGCTTCTGGAATCCTCAAACCAGTCCTCATTATGTTAATGTTGAAATACAACAAACATCCATCGCTGTTTTCATCTATCTTTAAGAACAACTATTCGTTTTAACAAGCTACAGTTTTTCTTTTCTGAGACAAAAGCTTCCATCTTAAACCAACATTAAATATTGAATCCAGTTTTTAATCGCGCACTTCCTTTGCTACAATTAGTTTGAATAGATCGATGTATTTGAAACAATGGTATTCACGTATCCCTTCCCAACAAAGATAATTCACACTGAAATTCAATTCCCCGGAGGAACTCTTCTTAGTAAACTTCGATGTCCGCACAAATCGGACTTCTTTATACATCATTACCTAAAGAAGACGAATCCAATTTCGAAAAGGGAAAGGAACACTGGCCTATCCGTAAACTCCCGTGCATTCCGTGTATCTTACATAAAGTTTTATACATACATCCGTTTCGGTACACACTGAATGGACTGATTGTGCGGCATAGAATAAGCTCGCAAATTTCATGGAGTAGCTGTGCTCGCCTATTAACGGATACGTGCTTCTTACGACGACAAGTTTGATTTAAGACTGTTTCAACAGAATTGTACTTTGGTCACGGCGACCGCTGCATATTCCCGTGCTTACAGAAAAACGTCAACGTGGAACAGAAATAAAAGAATGAGTCGTCAGCTGCTTTCCAATTCATGTTGCACGGACTTAGAAGGCCTTCGTATTTAGAAGGCGGGACTCATTACATAAAGGGAACATGTACTGAGACTAAAGGTTTGGAATACACCCGTAAACCTACCCTCCATCAACATGCTGAAATAATCAGGAAGTTCGAGCTTTCAACAATGCGTCTGTTTAAACCATGGTTTGATTTTAGACTGATTCCCAAACACATGTTCTCATCAGCTGCTTTCCAATTCATGTTGCACGGACTTAGAAGGCCTTCGTATTTAGAAGGCGGGACCCATTACATATATGCCATTAAGCGGGAACATGTACTGAGACTAAAGGTTTGGAATACACCCGAAAACCTACCCTCCATCAACATGCTGAAATAATCAGGAAGTTCGAGCATTCAACAATGCGTCTGTTTAAACCATGGTTTGATTTTAGACTGATTCCCAAACACATGTTCTCATCAAGAGCAAAGAGGAAAATGTCATTAAACCGTTGTAAATCGACTGTTTTGGGGTATTACGGCGGTCTTTTTCTCCTCATCAACTCTCAATCTTGTGGAATCTTTGTCGCAGATATTGCTGGATCTTTTTCTTATATGAACGACACTTACCATATGTTTGTGCAGAAAGGAATATGAATATATTTTAAAAATTTCTGATAGTTATCCAGTCGTGCGGATGTAACGTATTTCTCATCTTCATATAAGCCGCCGCACCGCAAAATTGCTAATAATAATAATAATAATAATAATAATAATAATAAAGACTTTATTTAACGAGGAAACTCATTTGACAATTTAAACTGACAATCTTCCATAAGATCCTCAACAATGAACAAGTGAACAATAAAACTAAAAGACTAAGGACAATTAAGGTAGTTTGGCCCATATGTCGTCTGACAGTGAGGTATCAATATGTCTGAGAAAGTATAATGAGCAGTGAGGAACAAATGATCTTAAAACTAAATGAAAGACGAAGACAACTTATCAAGCAAATCAATACTTGTCAAACACATTTGATACCCCACTAAGACACCACAAGTGCCAGAATACCGTGTAAGAACATACTATTCAAAGACATCGGCTTTCTTTAAATGAAAGACCCCCCTCCCCAACACAATATGTATACATGTATATAAATTTACGAACATTAACTGGTGGATTCCACAATGGGACTGTTCGTTTATCATGTAACAGCCGTAGTTGTTTCAAAATAGGACGGCTTCACAAAACGTAAGTATAAAGATTTGAATTGTTGGACAGAGGAAGAGTTTTGTATATAATGAGGAATAGAATTCCATATTGAAGTACCAGAGAAAACAAAAGTGTGTCGAAATAACTCCGAATTTGGTTTAGGGCTATATAATTGATAAGTAGTCGACGAGCGTAGCAGTCGTGAATGTATGTCTGCAGTGAATGTAAACGCAGTTTTTAAATAATCAGGCCCATTTCCTCTTAGAGTTTTGTACATTTGAATGGCCTTCTGAAAAATTACACGCTCTTGAAACGTCATCCATTTAAGTTTTGCAAATGAAATAGCAGAGGGAGTAGAAAAATCACTATCAAGAATTACCCTTGCTGCTCTTTTCTGGAATCTTACAAGTTTATCTTCCAGACTGCTAGTACAATTCCCCCATATAACACAGCAAAAGTCAAAATGTGGGAGAATGTATGCGTTATAAAAGCGTTTCCGAGTTTCAAACGAAAGGAAATATTTAATTCTAGACAAAAGGTACAAATACGAATTACACTTCTTTATCACGTTATTGATATGATCTGTCCATGATAGGCTATCATTAATTGTGATGCCTAGTAGCTTTGCTGAGGAAGAAACTTCAATAGAATTATCATTAAAAGGAATGCTGAGATTTGAGTTAACAATTTGGTGTTTATTACGTTTACTTGTAATATATAAAACCTTGGATTTATCAGCATTAATTGACATTTGGTTTATTTTACACCAGTTTTCAACATTTAATATATCTCTGGTAAGTGAAGATATGTCATGATCTAAAGACTTGCTATGAGTTGATATGGTGGTGTCATCAGCAAATATGTCGGCAATTGAATGTGAAAGAGATAGGGGTAAGTCATTGATATATATCAAAAATAGTAGAGGGCCGAGAACTGAGCCCTGTGGAACACCAGCTGAAACCTTTCCAGGACAAGAATATTTACCGGATATAAAAGTTTTTTGGGTTCTATACTCTAGATATGACTTGAACCAATTCAATGCGGTAAAATGCAAACCATACAGTGATAGCTTCTGTAACATAATATCGTGATTTACTAAGTCAAAGGCTTTACTCAAATCAATGAGCAATGTTCCGACTATTTCGTTATTGTCTATAGCTGAAATCCAGTCATCAAGAATCTTTATCAAAGCTGTTTGACAAGAGTGAGCTTCACGAAAGCCTGATTGTCTGTCATAAAAAAGTTTGTTATCGGACAGATAAGATTTTAACCATTTGCTAACATGTCTTTCAAGTATTAATGAAACTACTGGTAAAATAGAAATGGGTCTATAGTTAGATTTATCATGCCTATCGCCCTTTTTGAAAATCGGAATGACTTTTGCTGTTTTGAAGGCTAAAGGGAATCTATTGAATCTTATACTACAATTAAAAACAGATGTTAAAGCTGGTGCTATTACTGATGCTGATAACTTTAGGTATTTGGCATTAATATTATCAGTACCTGTAGATTTGGTGGGGTCAAGGGATTTTAATTGAGTTTCGACAAAATCACTAGACAATGGAGGAATGGTAAATTCGTCAGACATAGTCAACTTAGATGTGTTCAAGGTTTTTAGGGTATCATGCGGTTTGTAAACTATAGATCCATCAACAGGAACAGTCTTATGGATGTTACAAAAATGTTCATTAAATAAATGTGCAACCGAAGATGGATCCGATACGAAATTACCTTCATCGTTATTAAGACACGGCGTTTGAGTTTTAGATCTTTCTAAACCTGACAATTCACGGAGACCTTTCCATAACAGTTTAGGATTGTGTTTATTTGAGTTTATTTGCTCATTATAATGGTTATATTTTGCCTTACAGACAAGCGATTTTACTTTTGATCTGAGCAATTTGTAATGAAATTGGTCTTGTATTTTGTGGTAGTAATTTCTTTGTCTAATAGCAAAAAGTATATCAGAAGTAAACCAATCTGGCTGAGTTAAATTCTTGACCCGTTTATGTCTGAGGGGAGCATGCTTTTGTAAGACTGTCCCAAACATTTCTATAAATAAATCTGTACATCCATCAGGATCATCGAACGTATCTAATTCAAACCATGGCTGAGTGGAAAGATCATTGAGAAAATCCGCTTCAGAGAATTTTTTTAAGGATCTATATAATATATAATCATGGCAAGATTTAGTTGATATATTGTGATTACACTTTCGTGTAATAGCAACTGGATAGTGATCACTTAAGGCAACCGTTGGGATAATTATTTCAACAATATTGCAAGGGACGTTACTGAAAACATGGTCTATTAAGGTTGCTGAACTATGTGTTATTCTAGTAGGAGATTGAATAAGTTGAGAGAAGTTCATATTCTCCATTGTTTGCATCCAAGTTTTTGAGGGCGGAGCTTGTTTAATCAAGTCATAGTTGAAATCTCCAAGTATAATTGTCTCCTTGTTTTCATTGAATGATTTATCTAGACTATCAGTGAAATTATTTAGCCATTCAATTTTAGATAAAGGTGGTCTATAAACGTACCATAGTAAAAATGGCTTGGAGTTGGATAACTTAAACTCAAGCCAGATGGATTCAATTGAAAGAGCCTCTAGATCAGTTCTAAGACAGCAACACAAATTGTCTTTGACATAAACGAGGAGCCCCCCACCACGAGATTGCCTATCCTTTCGAAATATGGTATACCCATGAATTGAAAGTTCGGTATCAAGAACATTTGCATCTAAAAATGTTTCACAAAGACATAAACAATCGATATTTGAGTTAAGAGATAAAATCATCTTGATTTCATCCAGTTTAGGACAAACATAATGAATGTTAAGATGTACAATATGTAACCCTTTGGTCGATAACCATGGCTGAGAAGAGGGAAAAGAAACAAAGCTTTCCTTACTATGTGTCTGAGTATTACATAAAGGTATATCTTCAATATTTGAGATTTTCATCTCAGTACTAAATGAACTATCGATAATTGAACTGTCAATACTAATAAAATCAATATCCAAAGAACTAGAAGAACTATCTAAATAAGAAACAGGCAAATTACATGTCATGTTATCATAAAAAACACCAACATTTGAATTTTCAATTACATATTTACAAGCATGAGAATGAGTGTTTAAACAAGACTCAGGCAAACTATATGTCATTTGTCCATCACAAACTTCTGAATTATAATTCAAAATACTACCAACAATAGAACGAGTTGCTGAAGACCTATCCGACAAAGAAAAAGACATATCATGTCCCACTTCATTATCGTTTAGATCACAATAAAGGTTGTCTGAGTCGTTAATGCCATGGTTAGTAAAAGGGTCAAATGTTATACATGTCATCATACACAATATAGCATCTGTCAATAGTAAGCCAAACACATCTGTCTTTTATGGCGACATTAAGAAAAGAACCATAGGTTTTAATGTTACTGTTAAACTCATGCTTTAAATGAAATTTCCAACAATAACGACACACATCATTAGCTATATGTTCCACGCACTGACAGGCGCATACATCATCTCCATGTGTTTGTTCGAATTGTTCCTGTGGTAACTGTTTGCGTAGTTTCTCCGGTAGTTGTAATTGTCGTTGAAAATCTTTACGTCGTTGAAGTGGTTCATTCTCCTCCCTAAGTTCCTCCCATAATGAAAATTCTGCGATGCGGTATATTCGGTTCGGGTTGTGAAAACGATAACATATATGTGTATGTAGCATAAAGAAAAGTTGAAATGCAGGGGCGTTTAGCAGTCAGCCATTTGTTACAGCAATACACTTTCAAAATTGAAAAAAGGAGAACGAAATCGAACATTGTTGACTTCTGTATGTCTCATTTCAGAGGCCAGAGCATTTCCCAAATTGGAACGGCGAGTCTTCAAACATGAATGATGTATCTTATGAAACATTTTAATTAATCGAAGACAAGAAAAAATACCCAAGCATGCAGAACGCAACTATTTTCAAAAAGAAGAAGCATGCTTACATAACAGGTTCATTTAGTGTCATGAATGGTCATCTTTTATAACACTAAACATTATCAATTGACAAAAAGTCTTGCTGTCACACTGTCCTTTCTTTCGATAGCTTAAAGTATAATTGCGTATCGTGATGATGTATTCCCAGGCTCAAAATCAAATTGAATACTGCACCGTTTCAAAAAGATCCTTCTACATCAACAATACACTTTGAAATGCAATAGGAAGATTGCTCTTTTACAACGCGTTGGTTATAACACATCAGCCATTACTTCGGTCAATATTAGATTTGCTCGTTATGTAGCTGGAGTAAGTCAACCTTGACAGGGTATATGGCTACACGACGTTTTTTTCCCGAGAATTTTCCATGGTGGATTTGATGAATCTCTCGCGCAGTATAATAAACAGGTTTGAATGGAGGTGTGATTGAAAAGCGTGCAATACAGTAATAATTTGAGTGAACACGAAGCATTGTACCCAGGGGTCATTCAATTAAGGAAATAGGGATCGAGTCAGATGTCGACCAATAGAAAGATGCATAGAGTATCCTCTCAACCAATGACCAAAGCCGATTGCGGTAAAATTTATTTGTGCCAAACCACTGCGGTATCACCCGGGTGGTTGGGCGGAAGATTGACTCTCTTACTGACAAGACGTGTTTTTTCCGAGCTCTCGTCGAAGAATGATCTACCTGCATTTTCAAGTCATGACCATTTCATTTATTCTAATAGTGAAGCTTCTATATATCCCTTTGTTCATTATAGTCTACGCATCATTGTATCGTTGATGTTCCCGTTGTACAAGGATCGTTCAATAATCGATGCTCTAATATGCTTCTGGAATTCTCAAACCAGTCCTCATTATATTAATGTTGAAATACAACAAACATCCATCGCTGTTTTCATCTATCTTTAAGAAAAACTATTCGTTTTAACAAGCAACAGTTTTTCTTTTCTGAGACAAAAGCTTCCATCTTAAACTAACATTAAATATTGAATCCAGTTTTTAGTCACACGCTTCCTTTGCTACAAATAGTTTGTATAGATCGATGTATTTGAAACAATGGTATTCACGTATCCCTTCCCAACAAAGATAATTCACACTCAAACTCAATTTCCCGGTAGAACACTTCTTATTAAACTTCGATGTCCGCACTAATCGGACTCTTATACATCATTACCTAAAGAAGACGAATCCAATTTGGAAAAGGGAAAGGAACACTGGCCTATCCGTAAACTCCCGTGCATTCCGTGTATCTTACATAAAGTTTTATACATACATCCGTTACGGTACACACTGAATGCACTGATTGTGCGGCATAGAATAAGCTCGCAAATTTCATGGAGTAGCTGTGCTCGCCTATTAACGGACACGTGCTTCTTACGACGACAAGTTTGATTTAAGACTGTTTCAACAGAATTGTACTTTGGTCACGGCGACCGCTGCATATTCCCGTGCTTACAGAAAAACGTCAACGTGGAACAGAAATAAAAGAATGAGTCGTCTGCTGCTTTCCAATTCATGTTGCACGGACTTAGAAGGCCTTCGTATTTAGAAGGCGGGACCCATTACATATATGCCATTAAGCGGGAACATGTACTGAGGCTAACAGTTTGAAATACACCCGAAATCCTACCCTCCATCAACATGCTGAAATAATCAGGAAGTTCGAGCATTCATTAAAGAGTCTGTTCAAACCATGGTTTGATTTTAGACTGATTCCCAAACACATGTTCTCATCAAGAGTAAAGAGGAAAATGTCATTAAACCGTTGTAAATCGACTGTTTTTGGGTACTACGGTGGTCTTTTTCTCCTCATCAAATCTCTATCATGTGGAATCTTTGTCGCGGATATTGCTTGATATGACTTTACACCTTCGCTAATAGGGCAACTTTCTGCATCATATAGCTCAAACGATATTTTTTGCCAGTATTCAGATTATGAAGTCCATTCATAGAATCTCGAGATTACTCTTGTATTGTGGTTGGTTAGTAAATAACCTGAACTCTTTTGGTCCGGCATAGTATGTTGTATGATGCGTTTGAATTCGTGTTGAATGAATTAGTAAATTGAGTTTAATCTTATTTATCATCATTATTATTAGTATTATCTTTTTGTTGGCGGGCTATGACACTCACCTATCATGTGTTCATTAAAACATTAAGTTAATCAATTCGACCTTATTGACCATATTTGTTTTCCTTTTTATTTTCTCTCTTGTTTTGTTTTAGGGAAACAATTCAATTACTAAAACATTGAAAAAAGAAGCACACGTAGGTAAACACATCCCTTTTCGTTCAAGGGAGATAGTCAAAGACCTTTTCTAACATGACTGCTCTAGATATTATATGAGTTGTCGTTCTTAATAAAGAAATCCACCACCGCATCCTGTTTGGATTGTCAATCGTAAGTTATACAGTTCAACCCTTAATCAAAACAGCCAATTATACTGGTGATATTATACAAATCATTGGACGCTTACAGTAGAATTTTGAAAATACAATTCAATGGTATAATACCATAGCAAATTGAATAAATTTCGCCAATAAAGTGGTTTTCTTGAATATATCTGTCAATTATTTACTTTACACCGAGAGTACTTTTCTATTCCTTCATACAATACTGATTTGCACATTTGCACACAGATGAACAACGTTAAACCGTTCTGTCTATCTGGGACTTGCCAATTCAAAATTAAAAGCATAACGACACCAACTACAACGAACCAAACACGTTTTCTTTGAAAG